>JBBPBX010005841.1:28168-70604 GCA_038048925.1 Garcialebias charrua
TGTCATGTATGTTTTTTTCTTTCAAAAACCAAATTAAACTTTACAAAGATCTCTAACCACATGTTTTCACTATGATTGTTGCAAGAGATTAAAACCAAAGGATACAACTGTAATTTTTTGTTGTTGTTATTGTTCTATTACTTCAGCAGTAGTTGGGGTCAAAGGTCAAATGTCTTCACCAAGTTTATTTTGTGGGTTAGGAGCCTCTGGACCAAATGTTTCTAACTTCTTTTCACGTTCGGCTTCTTCAGTGTTTTACGGTTCACTTTTACTTGATAACAGGTGAGGAACTTGAACCTGCTCATACAATTAGACTTAAACAAGCTCCAAAGTCTCCATTTACTGGAACAACAAACCTGTTTCCATCCGCCAACACCATAAAATGTGCAGGCACAAAAAAAAAAAAAATCAAAAATAAACAGCAACTCCAACTAACTGAATTACACTGAAAATATATTAAATGTAGATAAAAAGCACAAAGAAACTGATTTTCGTCTTGAAGTGAGACTGGATTCTTGTTTTCCACTCAGAATTACCGGTACCACTCAGTATTTTTTGGACTATAAGGCACACTTAAAATCCTTAAATTTTTCTCAAAAAGCAACGAGTCTAGTCTGATGTGCCTTATGTATTAATTCTAGCTGCGCTTTAATGACCTCAAACCGATTTTATGTATTACACAGAGCTCAACAAATCTGTCATAAAGTTTTAGTTTCACTTAAGGCACCTTATAATCAGGTGCCCCTTATAGTCCAAATATATGGTACACTAGCTCATTTCAGCAGAGTCCTCCTGACTATTTTAGTTTAAGATTTAAAAATAACTTAATAAATGTATTTTTGTTAGCCCTCAGTAAATGTCTTTTCTAATTTATATATGCCATACTGTATTGTTCAGCCTATAAGTCGCGTATTTATTTATTTTTGCATAATTTGCATGCCCTACGACTTTTATGCCAAAACGACATATTTATGGATTGTTTCTCATACTGATAAACCAATTTTTGGCTGAGATATGACTGTTTTCATTCAATCTGACTGAAAACATTGAACCCTATCATTTTCAGTTGCTAGATGGCACTTGAGGTGTATGGCATGACGTTGTGTCATGTAAAAGGTAAAAGTGTCTATTAACGACGCAATCAGCTTGCCATACAGAGCCACCTTCGTTATGCTCGCTTGGAGCAACCGTCAAACCAGCTTCATTTTGCTGCGCCGCCTCGTCGAAATGCAGCTGATTTGACCATTGAAGTGCATTTATTAAATAAAAGTTCAACTGAGACACACCTTTACTATAATTTAGAGCAAACAAATTATTATTTTTAGGTGTTATCTTGTTAAATTTCGAAGAAATGCAAAGCGAGTCCTCCTGTGCATGCGCTTACTTCCATGTATCGGCTTTTGAAAATGCAGCTGATTTGATCATCAAAGTGCATTTATTAAGCAAAAGTTAGACTGAGACACACCTTTACTATAATTTTGAGCAAACAAATAATTGTTTTTAAATATTAATCTTGTTAAATTCTTGTTAAAGTCCTCCCGTGCACTGTGCACATTCTCACAGCCACCATTTGGCAGCCAATCGATTTTTGGCACAACACCGGCCCACATTACAGGGAATTATCAGCGGTGAAACATAACAGCGTCAGTGGTGATGCATAATAGATGCGACTTATACAGAGAAGTGACATATTTACGGATATGTCCACTTTATTAGACATATTTGGACTGATGCGACTTGCACGGCGGAAAACACGATAATTGTTTCAAAGTGCATAGAGAGTGTAATATTAATTTTGTGTGTGATTTAAACAAAAAGCTCCATTGTGAACCATTTTCTGTGCAGTAATGAAGACGTAGATGTTAGTGGCAGCTGTGTGGTCGAACCACCGCGCTCCTGGTGCACCATCATCCAGAAGGACCTCGACGAAGTCGCTCTCCTGGAAACAACCTGCGTCACGCTCACTCGGCTCCGACCGTTCACGGATCCCGTTGATTCATTCAGCTGGGAGCTGTCCACAGTGGGTAGGTTCAACTAAAACAACTCCTCTTAAATTAGAAGTTTTTTATGTTTAGTTTAGCATGAACATCAAAAAAAAAAAGTGCCGCAGGCTCCACTCACCTGCTTTTCCCTTCAGAGCAACAAAATAAAAAACTAAAACTAGAAAGTTCCTGGAGCAACTTTGATGGGGACTCTCTATTTATTATTATATTATTGTTAATAATAAATATTAATATTAATCATTAAAAATATTAATAATCAATACTCTCCATATGTTACTCAGTTTCTTTGAAGAGTTTTCTCCTATTCATTTCCTATGGGAAATTTGGCAACTTTGTTAGCAAAATATGTCACCATGGTAACTGCGAATGCCAATAAAAGTCATAGCACACTTTCTGGAGCCGGGCCGATCGTTTTGATATAACTTTTGTGGGGGTAGACATTGTGGCTCGGGCCGCATTAATGGAGATAGAAATGTAGACACACTTCCGAGGTGTAGAACAATAGGTGTCTGCCATGCATTTGCATGGGAGTCCCCAAATATTATTTACCGTAGCTGCCTCTTGTGGTGTGGAGTAAACACGTTTTCTCTCTGACCCCTCCGGTACTTTTGTCTTCTCAGTGAAACCTGAACCTCCGGTTGGTGTGAGCGTGACCAACACGGCTGAGTCGGTCAACATCAGCTGGAGGAGCAGCAACACGTTACAGGTAGTACGAGGACTACCTGTATACGACTTCACCTACAGGGTCCGCATCCGAGCCGCTGCGGCCTCCTCTCAGGTAAACAAAAAATTAAAAAAGGTTTTTGTCGTCAAGGTTTTCTGCGGAACGCTCCCGTTCAGACGTTGCTTTCCGTTTGCTCCAAACAGGATCCCCTGCACTTGTCTACAGAGGACGTGCACGTTGTGGTGAATCGCAAACTGCTGCAGGAAGACGTCGTCTACATCGTGGACGTCCAGACCAAACTGAGGTTTGATCATTATCTTCGGGGCCCGTGGAGCGAATGGAGTTCTGGCGCCGAATGGACGACGGCAGCAGCTTCTGTTGGCGAGCGAGGTATGACGGCGTTCTTTAAAAATAACTTCTGCTGAAAGCAGCTTCAGAGTCATCCGTGTTCTTCACGTGTTCTCGTCCTTTCCAGGGATGAGTGTGCTGTGGTTGTACATCTCCATGCCCGTCGTTCTCGTCCTCGCCCTCTTGTTGCTGGGATACTTGCACAAACCGTGAGTGTGTTCAAACTCTGCTTTTTTATCTGAGCTTTCAGTTTATTACAGTTTGGAACCAACCTCGTACCCCAGTCGATCAAGTAGATCGAGATGAAACCTGATCAAGTAGATCGAGATGAAACCTGATCAAGTAGACCGAGATGAAACCTGCTTGTTTTTATTCTCAAATCTTCCTCCTCATCATCAGCTGCATGAAAAGTACCTTGTGAAATGAGAAAGCAAAAGGTCAGCGTGAGTTCCAGTAATCGATTGGCAGGGCGTCTCTGCTGCATCACTTGACTCTTTCCTGGCATCACCTCCCACACAGAGAGAAACCACGGAGCTGTACGTGCTGCGCGACTTTGCACTTGAATATCTTGCAGAGCGTCGGAGACGCGAGAACAACCCGCTTCACGAGTCCTCACACTTTCCAGAAACGAACACTGAACGAAGTCAACGCATGCTTGTTGGTTCTGTAAATGATGCAACATGCGTCAGGAGAAAAGCTCTTATCACGTTGGAGATCTCGGTGGTTTACAGACCTGCAGTCGTGAGCAGCTCGTCTTTAGTGTCTGTGCAAAACGCACAAAGTCTGAGAGCTGCCGAGATCTGTCAGCTCAGAGTTCAGCAGAACGCTACTGAAGTTAAACACTGTTGGTTGGATGGATGGATGGATGGATGGATGGATGGATGATGGATGGATGGATGGATGAAGAAACCAATATAAGAGGTTACAAGAGATAGAGATATTGAGATATAGAGAGATAGAGACAGATAAAGACTGACAGAGATATAGAGATACAGAGATAGATACATTATATACCGTAGATAGACAGATACTTTGTAGATAGAGAGAAATAGAGATAGAGAGAAAGATAAATATATAGAGATAGACATACAGAGATTGAGATATAAATAGATATAGACAGTTAGATACATATAGAGACAGAGATAGAATAGAAATAGACAGAGATATAGAGATATGAAGATAAATATACAGTATAGAGATAGACAGAGATATATAGCGAGAGACAGATACAGACAACAGAGTCGCACGCAGAGACATTCAGTTTTTAGAATCTTCTCTTCTTCAGCTTTTAGTTGGTTGATCCATTTTAACAATACAGTATTTTTCAGATTATAAAGTGCATTAAGCTAAACAAATCAGTCAGATTAGTCAAACTTTATTCAACTCATTCACAATAACTCTCAACATTGTTCAGTTGTACCACATAAAATCGGTTCGAGGTCAGTAAGCACAACCAGAATTAATACATAAGACACACCAGATTAGATATATTATAAGGCTCACTGTCGACGTTGAGAAATTTAAAGGAATTTTTAGTGTGCCTTATACAGTAATCTGAAAAATACGGTAGATGACAGAAATCTGCAGTCGAGGCATTATATATTATTTTTATTTTGTTTTAGATCTATTCTTTTTTTAGATCCATTCTACAGCTCTTTAAAACTGATTGTTGTTCATGTTGTCAAAGACTGACTGTTTGACCTGACGCATGCTCATTAATCCAGGTAGAAAACTCTAACAAGGTTAAGTCAGGTCATCTGAAGAAGAAACCGTCCAGATGACTTGACCTTGTTAGATTGAGTGTTCGAGTTATCAAACCCTAAACGCTGACTTTGACTCATAGATTCATTCTCATGAAAGCCTTTTTGTTTTATTAGTGTTATAAGTGAGGGGGTAAAACCTTTCTTTGGTCTCTGTACAGCCGATGTAAGAAAAAAACAAAAGCACCTTTGTAAAAAGCAACACCTAACTAGCTCAGTGAGAAACATGTATCTCTCTATTTCACTTTCTTTCAGGTGCTGGCAGAAAAAACTCAAGATGTTTATGTACATCCCCCGGCCGAGTGAATATTTCAAGCCTCTGTACCACAACTACGAAGGCAACTTTAAGGTAAGAGGAAGCAAAACTATTTTCATTATGTTTGTAGTTTCCAGAGCTGCCCAGCAGCAGGTGCTGCTAAGACACACCTGGACGCTGTTTTGTGGGACTTTCCCTTTACTTTGAGCTTCAGGCACTCTGTGGCGTGACTCAGTGATCAGGGCTTTGTGACACTTCAGCTGTGGGCAGATATTTGTCTCTAAAAGTCAGAGCTGTTCTGCCTCGATGGAAAATACCCCCTGAGTCTGATCTGTTCCAGCTCTTTGGTCTGTTTTCTACCTGATGGGGACACACAGTGAAACGTTTGTGGTGTACTGTTTTTATTCTTTCACTAATATTGCATATTTATCTTCACCTTCCATCACCTGAAAAATTTCCCCCTGGTGTAATTTAACTATTTTCAAGTGACTATTTTTACCATCTGTGAGAGAGAGCTGATATCTACGATGTCTGTGAAGGCAACCGACAAGTTTCCACTGCACTTTGAATCCCCATGTTTGATAAGAGAACAATACTAAACCAAACTGCAATATTAACTAAACTTGAAGACGTACAACAATTTCCTTAACTTATCATACATTTCTAGTTAGACTAAAAACATTTTTGTCCACGGTCATTCGTTGCCATGATCCTCTTTATGTTTGATTATTATTCTAAAAAATTTAAAGAACTTTGAATGCACTGCATCAGGTAGTTATAGCTGCCTGTAATTACACGTGTTGTCCAGCAGAAGGCGCTGCTGCATCAGACATTCACAGCACAGAGGAAGTACTGTAGTTACAACAAAACAAAAATAAAGTTAGTGGAGAAAAAAAAATATATTAAAAAAAAATATATATATATATATATACTGACACACTGTACATATTGTATATAAAAGCTGATTAATAGCTGAAACCTCATCTGACTTAAGTTTTCCTGCAGCATTATAAACTCAAATACAGTAGTATTTTTAATCCGATTAGCAGCCTTGCTGCAGTGATTAGTGTCGTTTAAAAATGATCATGAGATTTTATTTTGCCCCGATGTGTAGAAAGTTGAGAAAATAAAATCACAAATAACCATCTGCAGTTGAGGCTTTAACATCATTCTTCTTAATTTTGAAACTTCTTTAAGTGAATAAAACCGTTTTGAACAACCTCTGAGCACAGATGTCCACAGAATTCAGATATGAAGCATTTCTTGTGTAGGTTTCTGACAGACTGTGCTGATTCTGAAGGTTAAAAACTTTCATTTTTACCTCACAGTCTGTCTGTTTGTTGGATCTTGTGAATGAGTATATCAACACAACAGATGACATCATCAACATGTGCAAAAAAATTATTTTTATTCTTTTTTTGTTTATGTGGGTTTTCAGTGTGACGAAAGTTTCCTTTGAGAAGTGGCGGAAGTCTACTTTCGCCTGCACGTCTCAATGCAGTGCAGACTGGCGGCGTGTTTCTCACTTTAAAGATTCAGCCACGCTGATGAGCTTCAGGTTCAGGATGTGGTGGCCCAGGTGTCAAGATTTTTTATTTCATCCTTATCTGGTCATCTCCAGCTGAAGCTAGCAGCAGAAGCATGGCACCTGTATGATCTGCTTATGCTGAAGGCATCAGATGAGCAAATGAGACTCATCCATTTCATCCATCCACCTGCTTTTCCATGCAGGGTCACAAGAGAGCTGCTAGTCCTATTTTAATCTTTCTTTACTTTTTAAAGTTGATATTTTCATTATTAAACATTAAGGCTTTAGCACATTTAGAGACTTTGGTGCAACAAATAAAGGTACAAATAAACAAATTAAGTACAAAGTCATCCAAGGTGGTGTGAGAGGTTGTGTTTACTGAAAATAACAGTTTAAAAGAGATCACTGAAGCTAAATTATGTCTGTAATGGATTCAGAAGCTCATTACTCTTATAAACCACAAATAGGAGCAGCCTGGACCGAGACTATGGAAGCCGTTATGTCCCATATTTCAAATTAAAATGGATTAATAGAAATGCTTTTTAGTTTCAAAATAAAGCTACATGTTTTGACTCATAAATAAAATGAAAAATAAATAATTTTCATTTTCTACTTCAAGACTGCTCATTGTGTAAATTAATTAAAATGATAAATACAACGTTTAATATTTAATTTTCAAAACATGTCCCATTAAAAAGTGACCAAAAATCATTTTGAAATGTCAAATTTGATAATTAAAATGAATTAGCAGAAATGCTTTTTTATTTCAAAGTCAAGCTGCATGTTTTGACTCATAAATAAAATGAAAAATAAATAATTTTCATTTTCTTCTTCAAGACTGCTCATTGTGTAAGACCACCGCGTGTGATGGGTCAGCAGCTCCAGATAAAGCCCCTCAGAGGATCAGTGTGTTCAGCGAGGAGTATAACACTGCATAAGTTAAACAAATTGCTCCATGAACTAATATTGCATTGCATAACCTTAAAGAGGTCCTCAACTCCCTGTGGATCTGTAACTCCGCCCCAAGACGAAATTAAAAAAATGCAACAAAGTGGGAGTGTCAACAAAGGAGGGGGAGGCGGGTGGGGGTTGAGCGAGGAGGTGTGGCCAGGACGAGAGACCGTTATTGTTTCTGAATGTTAAAATTACATTAGTAATAAACAACAAGCAACAACAAAGCATAATTATGTACTCACTCGATCTATCCGAAACAAAAGGCGTAAAAAAAATAATAATAATACAAGATATGCCGTGACCGGGGTTCGGACCTGTCGGATCCCAATCCTGCACCTATAATAATAATAATAATAAATTCCATTTATAATGCACTTTTCATTAATAAAAATCTCAAAGTGCTACAAAGTGTAACAAAGCAAAGATCAAAATAAAACAAGTGATAAAATCAAATAAAATCAATAATAATATCGACTAAGATCAAAGATAAAATCATGTGGATGCAGATTAGGCTTGCTTAAAAAATAAATAAAATAAAACAAGTGATAAAATCAAGTAAAATCAATAATGATATCAGCTAAGATCAAAGATAAAATCATGTGGAGGCAGAATAGGCTTGCTTAAAAAGAAAAGTCTTTATGCTGCTTTTAAAGTCAACCAGTGACTGTGGAGCTCTCAGGTCGTCAGGGAGGGAGTTCCACAGGCGGGGGGCAGCCACACAGAATGCTCGGTCTCCCATGGTCCTCAATTTGGTCCGAGGAATATGAAGGAAATTACTGTTCTGTGATCGTAGAGACCGGGTGGATGAATATGGTGCAAGAATGTCCTTTAGATAGTCAGGTGAAGTGCCGTGCAAGCATTGATGGGTAATGAGAGCAGTTTTGTACTGAATTCTGTAGGTGACAGGAAGCCAATGGAGGTTATGGAGAATGGGTGTAATATGTTCAAATTTACGAACTCTCAACAGAATCCTTGCTGCACTGTTTTGAATGTATTGAAGTTTCTGAAGGTTTTTGCCAGGGATACCAATAAACAGGGAGTTGCAGTAGTCGAGCCTGGAGGAGACAAAGGCATGGACGAGTTTCTCAGCATCAGGAAAAGTCAGAGATGGGCGAAGTCTGGAGATGTTTCGAAGATGGAAGAAGCAGGTTTTAAACAGATGCTTAATGTGATTTTCAAATGTAAGATGAGAGTCCATTTTTATTCCAAGATTTGTAACAGAGGTGGAGAGGGGGATGTCTTGACCAGAGAAGGAGATTGTTGTTAAAGTTGATGTTTGTATCTGGTGAGGGGTGCCAATCAATATGGCCTCAGTCTTCGAGCAGTTTAATTGAAGAAAGTTCTGATTCATCCATGCCTTTATTTCCTCCAGGCAGGCAGAGAGAACAGTGAGTGAAGACGGAGATAGGGATGATGATGATGTTCCAGTCCTGATGTAAAGCTGTGTGTCGTCGGCATAGCAGTGAAAAGAAATGTTGAACTGATTAATAATTTGACCTAAAGGCAGCATGTAGAGGGAAAACAGCAGGGGCCCCAGAACTGACCCCTGAGGGACACCACAGGAGACACCGACTGTCTGGGAAGTGGCATTGCCAAGGCTAACACATTCCAGCCTATTGGAGAGGAAAGAATTGAACCAGTCCAGGACAGTGTCACAGAGACCGACCTCCACATGAAGACGGTGGAGGAGGATACTATGGTCCACAGTGTCGAAGGCTGCAGTGAGGTCAAGGAGGACAAGGATGGAGGGAGAACCAGTGTCAGCAGCCATGAGGACATCATTTGTTACTCTCAGCAGTGCAGTCTCAGTACTGTGAGCTGCTCTGAATCCAGACTGGAACTTCTCATACAGAGAGTGTTGCTGTAGGTGGTCCTGCAGCTGAGCAGCAACTGCTTTCTCCAGCACTTTGGACAGAAATGGGAGGTGGGAAATTGGGCGGTAATTAGAAAAAATGTCGGGATCCAAATTAGATTTTTTCAGAAGAGGCCTAATGATGGCAGTTTTTAGAGGCAATGGAACATGACCAGATTGTAGAGACTTGTTTATTATTTGGGTGATTAATGGGCTAATTGCAGAGTGATTGGATTTTTACCTACACCATTGCCCTATCGTGGCATCTATGCATTGCTCGTCCATCGCAATATAAGAAAACAAATACAACCAAATCGTTTCGATGACGTGAAAAGTATTCCTAAAATAAATAAGTTAAAATATACAAATAACTAGTGCCATTCAAAAAACTATAATATGCTGTGTTGCAGTACTTTTCCGGAGTGAAATGTACCACTTCCATATAAGGTATGAACTGCAGCGCAGACCTTCTCATCTCTGCAGGGGATTGGCTCTGCTTGAACCACTTTTGTGACGTCAGAGTGAACAGTCCGTTGACCAATAAGAAAATTAAGCTGCAATACCTATGTTCAACCCATAGGGTTACCGTAAACACGTTTTTAGACCAAATATTGCCGATTTAAACTAATAAGCACAAATATATGAAAATTAACACAGACATAGTGCTATACAACATTCTGGACACATTCTAGGGAGTTTATCAGCTAAAAAAAGTTAATTTGGAGTGTAGCCCCTCTTTAAGGTGGTACTTCACTGAGTGGCAGCCGTGCACTCAAAATGCAAGAAAATAAATGTTTGGTTGTTTCCTGCGTCAAATGCAGATACAAATCTTCCAAGAGTAAAACGTTTGATCAAAGATTTGTATAAACTGCCAAGGTTGGTTATAAATGAGAACGCTAACCGTCCAGGTGTCTCCTGTCTGTGCTTCAGGAGTGGGTGCAGCCTGTCTTCAAAGAGTACGACCTGATGATCGACACGAGCCTGCGAGGGACGAGCGAGAAGCAGAACGTCCTCCACTGGACAAACGAGAAGCGGAGTTTCAGCGAGGACGAGCTGATGGACGGCCAAAGTTTCCTCCGTCCGCCGCAGGACGACAGCAGCTCCCCGAGCGTCGCCCACTCCGCCGGGCACGTCTCCATCCACACCGTCACGTTGTCAGGAGAGGAGTTCGAGGAGGTCACGTCCCAGAGCTCCCTCAGAAGTTACCAGGAGGGAGAGAGCTTTGGGTCGTTTGAAGATGCCGACAGAGAACACGGCAGCTGTCGACCGGAGGGCGTCCACGTGTCCAGGAGGGACAGACAGAGCGGGACGCCACTGCAGCTTGACGCTCACAGCGCCAACGACTTGTTGAGGGAAAACCTGAACAACGAAGCAGAGAGGGTCTCGCTGGACTCATTCGTGTCCAACGAGCAGTCGGAGGACGGCTACCCTCGCATGGACTTGGACACCATCGACAGCGGTTATGGAGAGTGCGGCAGCCCCAGAGCCTCTGAGTCGAACCGAACAGAGCGCACGGACTTGTTTCACGAGCACAAAAACTCAAATTACGTGAGGCAGTGGATGATCTGCAGCACGACCCCGGAAGACCCCGGGAGGAGCGCGAACAACGAACTCAACGAGAGGCAGCAACTGTAGCTTCATGGAGCCCCTCCAGTGCAGCCGTGGTCCACTGAGAGTTCTCAAACCGATGTTTAAAAATCACTGCAGCCGACAGTCGATATACAACACCCGCTCAGGCTGACGTACCTTTGGTTTATCAAAAGATAACAAAACGGTTGTAACTTAAATAGACATGTTCATACGGCACGTCGTGAAGGAGTTGGCCATCGTTTTGTTCCAGACACCCTCCCTGATGCAAACTGGTCTTGAACCAGCAGCCCCAGGATTACCCACGACGCTGCCGCCATCCTGGAAAGGACTTGTACAACTGAAGAAGAGTTCCCAAAATGTTGGCCGACGTGAAAAATGTAAATAAAAAAAGGAACGAACTATGTGAAATGTTCAAAAGCTCAGATTTTATTTATAATTAAATACAATAAATATGTGAATCATGAGTGGCACAGTTGGTAGAGCTGCTGCATCTCAGTGAGAAGGTTGCCGCCGGTTCACATCCTGGTTGTGGGTCTTTCTGGGTGGAGTTTGCATGTTCTCTGTGCGTGTGTGGTTTTAATCCAGTTTCCTCCCACATACCAAAAACATGCATGTTGGACTGACTGGTGACTCTTTGAGAGAGTGAATGGTTGTTTGTCTCTATGTGTCCCTGTGATGGACTGGAGACCTGTCCAGGGTGTCCCCCACCTCTGCTGGATACGGACACCACTTACCCCCCATGACCCAAAAAGGAAGAAGCGGGTAAAGATGATGGATGATGGATGGATGGATGGAACATACAGTACAGTATAAATCATTGAAACTAATATATGATAAAGTAATTACAGGGAGTTCTCGACTTACGAACGAGTTCCGTTCCTGTTCGTAACCCGATTTTGCTGTAAGTCTGAACTCATTACACGTGGCGTTCGTTAGTCCGGATTTTTGCCGTAAGACGGAAACTGCATGCTAACGCTGCGCCGCACACCCGTTTATCGACATGAGACTGAACAAGCGTGCATACTGGTCCATAAACATGCACAGAACTTTATTTACAAATGGTTAGCTAACACAGCACGTTCATTCTTAGCCTATCCTAACACATTACAGTATCAGGAAAAATAGTTAATTTCTTACTGGGAGCTGGTCATTTCTTCCTCCATCTGCTCAGATCTGCCTGCCTGCTCCTGAGCGCGTCAGTGGAAACCCCCCACCCTCCTGTAAGTTTCAAGCTCCCCTAAGTTTCGGTACCGTATTTTCCGCCGTAAAGTCGCATCTCCGCCGTAACTCGATGCAATGTTTTTCAACGGAGCGCGTTCGTAAGTCCGGATTGTCATAAGTCGAGGGTGTCGTAAGTCGAGGACTCACTGTATTTATTTTAATTTTATGGAAGCAACAACTTGAAACAGATATGGCAGGTTTCTCACTGTGAAGCATCCCCTCTTTTATTTTGTTATTTCTAATCAAATGTATAAACGTCTAGGACCTGAGGAGACCAGATGTTGGAGGATTTGGTGTGGAGTGTTGTCCCATTCTGGTCTGATGAAGGATTTGAACTGTTCAACGGTCCTGGTTCTTCTTTAAAAGAAGATGTTCTTAAACCTGTCAATAATACTTTTCTGTATTGATGAAGCCTTTCCAGATGTGTAAGCTGCCCATACCAGAGCCCCTAATGCACCCATATACCATCAGAGAGGCAGGCTTTGGAACTGAAAAATAGGCTGAATGGTCCCTTTCCTCTTTAGTACCGGTACGTAGACCCGGCCTTCATGATTTCCAAACAGAACTTCAGATTAGTGTTGTAGTACTTGAGACTGGTCTTGGTCTTGAGACCGGTCTCAAGATCACTTTTTGATTGTCTTGGTCTCGTCTCGGTCTCGACCACATTTGGTCTCGGTCTTGTCTCGGTCTCGGACAATGAGGACTCAGGATTTTATCTCAAGACCACCACTGTGGAAATGTCACTAAATTGCCAGAATATTGTCCAGTTTATTTGTCACCATCTGTTTTTATTGGATGCAAAACGTACTGATTCAAATCCAAGTGATAACGTGACTCATTGATAAACATGTTTTTGTTACCGTCGTCACGCCCACCCCCTTTCACTCGCACACGGTTCTGTACCGACAGAACAATACAGACAACAGAACGTAACGTCGCAACCAGGGCCGGTCCGGTACTGCGTACCACTAAAAGATTATGTGCCGGTACGCAGTACCTGGAAGAGAGAGGAGCGGCTGTCTGCCTCATTCAGAACCAGTCGCAGCTGCACTTTGGGTCGGAATAGAGTCTCTAGCAATAAGCAGTCTAAAACACAGCTTAATCGGTTAATCAATATAGATATTTTTTCTAATTTAAAATGGTTTCTGAACTGTTCATGCTCTGCTGGAACCTTGTTTCTCCGCCATGGTGAAGTTAGTTTTACGTTGGAGCTCCGTGGCTGCAGCGGTGTGCTCCTCTCCTTCGATCCGAAGCAGGCAGTCTGATTTCGGTCAGCTGCGCTCCGTCTGCCCCTCCTCCGAGACGTAACGGTTCGCTTAGTGACTGCAACAAGTTATCGAACCAAACACTCTTCAGAAACAAACATTTATATATTTTACATCATTTGACCCACGGACACAAAGCTAATGTTAAACTACTCTAATAGACCTGACACACAAGATCATTATTTCTCATTTTAAAGCATTTTCTAATTACCGTTTTTTTTATACCTATAAGTCACAGTTTTTTGCATAAGTTGCATGCCCTGCAACTTATAGACCGAAGCGACATATTTATGGATTTTTTCCACATATTTATAAACCAATTTTCTGCAGATATGACAGTTTTCATTCATTCTGACAAAAAATAAATAAAAAAGAGCAGTACCACTTTCAGCCACTTGGTGGGAGCAGAGTTGCCACCAAGTGGAGCACACGCCAGTGTATCTCTTGTGCCAGTCCCAAACTCAGGTAAATGGTGAGGGTTGTGTCAGGAAGGGCATCCGATGTAAAGCACTTTTGCCAAAACCATAAAAAAGGTCATCAGAGACTCTACTTCCTCAGACGACTGAGACGAGCTGGTCTGAGAAGTTCAGTCCTCACCTCCTTCTACAGGTGTGCAGTGGAGAGCATCCTGTGCTCCAGCATCAACGTGTGGCATGGAGGCTGCACAGCTGCAGAAAGAAAAGCTTTGCAGAGAGTGGTGAAGGCTGCACAGAAGATGTTGGAGTCAGTCTCCCACACTATCACAGACATCTACACCTCCAGATGCAGGAAGAGAGCCATCTGCATCATGAAAGACCCCACTCACCCAGCACACACACGGTTTGCCCCACTCCCCTCAGGAAGGAGGCTGAGGAGCATTACGTGTAGAACCACAAGACTGAGGAACAGCTTCTACCCTGAGGTTGTTAGACTCATCTAACCAGAATAATCACTGTGAAATATCAAAGTCAAAGTCAACTTTATTGTCAGAACTGCAATATGTACAGGACATACACAGGATTGAAATTGCGTTGCTCTCAGTCCCTCGGTGCGTTTCATATCACATCATGTCACATCATCATATCATATTTCAATATCACATGTTGCTGCTCATCTGTTTCATGTTGCTGTATTCATTCGTGCCCATCTGCTCATACAGACTCATGTTCGTGCTGCTGTTTGGAGTAGTGTTTTTCTATGATGTTAGTGCTTAGTGTATTTTTAATTGATGTTTTTCTTAGTTCATATCCTAGATGTTATTACTGTTTTTCTCTTACATTTTATTGTTGGATGTAACTGGGACCCTGTGTACATAATCTCGTTTCATCACATGTACAACATGTGGTGCGAATGACAATAAAGATTCTCTGGCTCGGACTCTCTGACTCTGATAATGCGAGTTCATCAAAGTGAAACCATACCGGATCGGTCGAGGCCCGGGTTAACAACAACCGCCACCGGTGCTGTTGACAAACAGGGTCGGAAGTCGAAGACCCCGAGGAGGGAAACGTGTCAGGAGACAGAGGGAGAGGAGGAAAGTGAAGAATGTAGGACTGAGGGTTGCAACTCTAAATGTGGGGACAATGACAGGCAAAGGTAGAGAGCTGGCTGACATGATGCAGAGAAGAAAGGTAGATGTTTTATGTGTCCAAGAGACCAAGTGGAAGGGCAGCAAGGCCCGCAGCATTGGAGCAGGGTTCAAACTGTTTTACCATGGTGTGGATAGAAAGAGAAATGGAGTAGGGGTGGTCCTGAAGGAGGAGCTGATTTATTAACAAAAATAAATCAAAAAGCTGACGTGGCAGCAAACCTTAAAACCAGGTCAGAGAAGACATGAAGGAGCAGAGCATGATGGGCTGTGGGAAGCACAATACACGGACAAGGAAGTGACAAAATGACAGGATTTAACGGAACTCTATAATGATGAACACCTGGGGAAAACAGGTGAGGAGCAGGTGAGAGTGGGAGGGGCCAGAGCTGAGCTACATGAGGGGAAAACACTGAAGATGGAAACACAAAATCTAAATCACAGAAAAACACAAAACACACAGATCCAGACAGAATGAGGTGAGTTTTTACACCTGCTTGTTTTGTAGGAAACATATTTAAAGCGGACTGCTGTTGACTAAATATGTATTTGAATAAAAATACATTAAAAAAACAACAACAATGTGAGTTGTCCTGTTTTTACGATGACTTTTTATACGTTTATAAAGGGAAGAAAATGATGTGTAATCATGTCTTTTCTGTCAGTTGTTTAACATGTTCTTTTATTTGTACTTTGCTCCTGATATAAATGTACTTGTAATAAAGTACCGTGAGAGTTAATGGATTCCCACGAGACATCAGATAATCATGTTTCATTTGGTTTTAGGTGATTAGCAACATTATACTGTACCTTTGTAGCATCAGTTCTTCTTGAACGTCAGCAAGTAGGTCACCTTATCAAGATCTCTGATAAAGCTCAGTAATGCTTTTCTGTAACCACTGTAACCATCCATCCTGTTTTAAAATAAAATAAATAACTTGAAGTAAAAAAGCACAATTGTTAAATGAAATATAAAGCTGAAGGCCCGTTGTTACTATTGGCAGGCAGAATAGATGAGAATAATTGTTTTAGCTGCATGAACACCACAGATAATCTGACCTGTGAGGTATAAAATACTGACATGTCATCAAAGAGCTACTGGCTGAACGATGTATTGCTTTTGAAAAAGTGTTTGTTACTTTAGTTTCAGCGCTGGTTCGTCAAAATACCTATTTTCTAAATAAATGATCAAATACAAGAACTGGATTAGAAATGAGAGAAAAGCAGCCAAAGTTCAGAATAAAGTTTGAAAGACCTTCAGAAAATCTGAAGAATTACTGTACTGGTATCTGGTATTGTACTCTGTACTGTACAGTAATCCGGTACTTTACGTACCAGTACTCTGGTACTGTAACTGGTCCAATCTGCTCTGAAAGATTCCTAGAAAGTGTCTGGCTGCTTGGAAGGAAAAAATAAAGACGTTAAAGGCAAAGCTTTAGTTGCACAACGCTCTTTTTAAGTCAAACTGTAGCACCAAAATTTATGCTCAATAATCCAGGTATAAAATCCAACAATGTTCAGTCAGGTCATCTGGACGGTTTCTTTTTTTTTTTCTGAGACATTTCATCCTTCATCCAAAAGGACTTCATCAATCCGAGAAGACCCCAAACAAAACTGATTCCCACAAACAGCATACTTTATAGTGGAAAATAAAATAGTTTGCTGGTGCTAAGATGGCCAGTGTTGCCAGATCTCACGATCTAAACAAGCAACCATCTCTATGAAAACAAGCTCAAAACAAGCCCAACTGGCAACCCACCACATTACCATACCATACCAACTTTATTTCTAAAGCACTTTATAAAACCGTGAGACCAAAGTGCTGTACACAAACATAAAATACAGTAAAAAATAAAATACAGTACAAAATTAAAAAGGTCAGATAAAAGACTAGCATTTAAAACAGTAAAAATTACACACACAAAAAACAAAATCAAACATCTCGGATCGCGTCAAAAGCCAAAGAGAAGAGATGAGTTTTAAGAAGAGACTTAAAAACTACAATGGACGAGGCTTGTCTTATGTCACTCGGAAGGTCATTCCAGAGTTTAGGGGCAATCACTGAAAAAGCACGGTCACCTCTGAGCTTAAGTCTAGTTTTTGGAATCCTCAGAAGCTGCTGGTCAGCAGATCTGAGAGAACGGGAGGGAGTGTAAGATTGTAGTAGCTCAGTCAAATATGAAGGAGATCGGCCATTCAGAGCCTTAAAAGCGAACAAAAGTATCTTAAAATGAATCCTATAATACACTGGTAACCAATGTAAAGAGGCCAAAACAGGAGAAATACTATCAAATTTCCGTGTCCCTGTTAGAAGTCGGGCGGCAGCATTTTGAACTCTTTGCAGCTGTGAAATGCAAGAATCACTTAAGCCAGCATAAAGAGCATTACAATAATCCAGCCGAGTGGTTACAAAAGCATGGATTGCTGTTTCAAAATGTTGCCTTGAAAGAATTGGTTTCACTTTTGCTAACTGCCTTAAGTGAAAAAAGCTAGATCTCACAACTGTTCTGATGTGAGAATCCAGCCTTAGATCTGCATCCATCTTTACTCCCAGATTCGTAACAACTGGCTTTATATATCGAGTCAGTAGGCAGTCAACAGGCAAAGACTTCCCATAGGAACTCCCAAAAATCACATTGTGTAAAACAGGTCATTTGTAAACAGTGTAGTGATACAACCCAGTCGCTGAAACTCTTAGTGGTACACTTTTCTTGAGGCTCTCAAGGAGACGAGTGGACACTATTTTATTACATTTATTTTGAATCAAAAGACACAAATCAATCAGAAGAGACTTCCTTTTAATTTGTGTTAATTCAGAATTAATTAACAGAATAACTCTTGTCATTGTATGATCATGGTTTACGCTGATGTTTTCTTAATATGTGGAACATGAATCAGAATGCTGTCCAAAGTTGAATTAATATGTCAGAATGACTTGTTCAGTTTGTTTAGAAATAAGAAACAGTTTTAATCAGTAATCGTATTACTGGCGAATGTTGTCTGTCTTTTCTTAAAACAATCTTCCTTCACAACCTTCAGAATTTCAACTCTCTGACCTGAGCAAAGTCACTCCTTTATTTTGATGAACAGCCAATGAGCGGAGTGGATTTAACTGGGTCAAGCTCTCTACAAAAACCCTAACTTCCTGCTTTTCTTCAGTCCACGAGGGAAGTTAAACTATGTTCTTCTCCTGAAAGCTGTATGAACGCCAGTCAAACGCCAATGACTTTGTTCTATCAGCAAGGTTTTCACAGCAAACTCGCTGTGAAATCCGACCTCGAGCTGAAAAGCTCCACTTGAATGAATTTTCCTTCAAGGATTCTTTTATCTTGAAAAACCAAACCGGGACTTGAGCCATTGTGAGGTAGAGGCAGACCTCATGGAACTATTGGAAGATGGACGCTGGTCACCTGTAAACCGTAGCAGGACATGCACGTAAGGCTGGACTAGTTTACCGGAGTCGAGATGTATGTGGCAAAATATGTTGTTTCTAAATTTCATGGCGTCAACAAATCCCAAAAAAGTTGGGACAAGTCCATTTTTATCACTGTGTGGCATCCCCACTTCTTCTTACAACACCCAACAGATGTCTGGGGACAGAGGAGACCAGTTTCTCAAGTATAGAAATAGGAATGCTCTCCCATTCATGTCTAATACAGGCTTCTAACTGTTCAATCGTCTTGGGCCTTCTTTGTTGCACCTTCCTCTTTATGATGCACCAAATGTTCTCTATAGGTGAAAGATCTGGACTGCAGGCTGGACATTTCAGTACCCGGATCCTTCTCCTACGTAGCCATGATGTTGTGATTGCTGCAGAATGTGGTCTGGCATTATCTTGTTGAAAAATGCAGGGTCTTCCCTGAAAGAGATGACGTCTAGATGGAGCATATGTTGTTCTAGAACCTGAACATAGTTCTCTGCATTAATGGTGCCTTTCCAGACATGCAAGCTGCCCATGCCACAAGCACTCATGCAACCCCATACCATCAGTGATGCAGGCTTCTGAACGGAGCGTTGATAACAACTTGGGCTATCCTTGTCCTCTCTGGTCTGGATGACATGGCGTCCCAGTGTTCCATAAAGAACTTCAAATCGTGACTCATCTGACCACAGAACAGTCTTCCATTTTGCCACACTCCATTTTAAATGACCCCTGGCCCAGTGCAAACATCTGAGCTTGTGGAGCTTGCTTACAAATGGCTTCCTCTTTGCACTGTAATAATAATAATAATTAATGAATTCAATTTATAACGCACTTTTCATTAATGAAAATCTCAAAGTGCTACAAAGTGCAACAGAATTAAATGTCAATAAAACAAGTAATAAAACAAGTAAAATCAATAACAGTATCAACTAAGATCAAAGATAGAATCATGAGGAGGCAGAGTATGCTTGGTTAAAAAGAAAGGTCTTCAAGCCGCTCTTAAAGTCAACCAGTGACTGTGGAGCTCTTAGGCAGTCAGGAAGAGAGTTCCACAGGCGGGGGGCAGCCACACTGAAAGCCCGGTCTCCCATTGTCCTTAATTTGGTTCTCGGAATGTGAAGTAGATGACTGTTCTGTGACCGTAGAGACCGGGTGGATGAGTATGGTGCAAGAATGTCCTTTAGATAATCTGGTGAAGTTCCGTGTAAGCATTGATGTGTAATGAGAGCAGTTTTGTACTGAATTCTGTAGGCGACAGGAAGCCAATGAAGGTTATGGAGAATGGGTGTAATATGTTCAAATTTACGAACTCTCAACAAAATCCTTGCTGCACTGTTTTGAATATATTGAAGCTTCTGAAGGTATTTACCAGGGATTCCAATAAACAGGGAGTTGCAGTAGTCGAGCCTGGAGGAGACAAAAGCATGGACGAGCTTCTCAGCATCGGAAAAAGTTAGGGATGGGCGAAGTCTGGAGATGTTTCGAAGATGGAAGAAGCAAGTTTTAAACAGAAGCTTAATGTGATTTTCAAATGTAAGATGGAGTCCATTTTTATTCCAAGATTAGTAACAGAGGTGGAGAGGGGGATGTCTTGTCCAGAAAAGGAAAGTCTTGTTATAGGAGATGTTTGTACCTGGTGAGGGGTGCCAATCAGTATGGCCTCAGTCTTGGAGCAGTTTAATTGAAGAAAGTTCTGATTCATCCATGCCCTAATTGCCTCCAGGCAGGCAGAGAGGGCAGTGAGTGAAGATGGAGATGACAAGGTGGAAGATGAGGATGCTCCAGTCCTGATGTAAAGCTGTGTATCGTCGGCATAACAGTGAAAAGAAATGTTGAACTGATTAATAATTTGACCTAAAGGCAGCATGTAAAGGGAAAACAGCACTGTAAAACTGTAGTTTCAGCTGACAACTGCGGATGGCACGGTGGATTGTGTTCACTGACAATGCTTTCTGGAAGTATTCCTGAGCCCATTCTGTTATTTCCTTGACAGTGTCATTCCTGTTTGGTGCAGTGACGTTTAAGGTCCCAGAGGTCACGAGCATCCAGTAGTTTTACGGCCTTGACCCTTACGCACAGCGATTGTTCCAGATTCTCTGAATCTTTTGATGATGTTGTGCATGGTTGATGATTATAACTTAAAGGTGTTGTGACATGATGCTAAAACATAGACATTCTAGAAAGAGGAGCTACTCAGCTTTGATTGTTTGTACACAGATGCTTCAAATAATTAATATATAAAAGTATTTTTAAATAAAATAGTTTTAATGACGTTACGCTGCAGTGCGTCGCAGTCAAACGCAGACGCATTTTCATGACGCAATGGCTTGAACGCACCTTGTAAATAACAAATAGCAGTGAATATACATAAACTGAGGAATCAAGCAATTTAAGTGAAGATTTGAGGGATTTGTCTTCAGTTTGGGAAGCCGAAGTTAGTTCGAGTGATGAACAAGAAACAGCTGGTACTACTGTAGGTCTGCAGCCATATTTATTTGAGTCTTTCCGTTCAGGGTGCGAGGGGGAGTCCGACATTTCAGATGAGCAAGGTTCCGAGGGTGAAGGGCTGGAACCCGATCGTAGTTGTCTACAGAGCTGGCAATATTAGAACACCCAAATGCGACACAACGTACCAGCATTTTTCAAGTTATACAAAAGAAAATAGGCAATCTTGAAGACAATTACACTGTGTGCTAATAGCAGACTGAAGTTCTTGTCTCTACGTCATGGCGCCAATTTTAAAATCACTTTTGAAACAAATTTTCATTGATTTATCATTTTGCTTGTGAAATCGAACATAGTTGAATGATACAACATATATATGTTGTGCCACTTTATGCATAGTTCCAACATCATGTCACAATACCTTTAAAAGTCTTTGCTATTTTACACTGGGTAACACCATTCTGGTATTGTTGCACTATCTTTCTGCACAATGGTGGAATTGGTGATCCTCTTACCATCTTGGCTTCTGAGAGACACTGACACTCTGAGAAGCTCTTTTTATACCCAATCATGTTGTCAATTGACCTAATTAGTGTTAATTGGTCTTCCAGCTGTTCGTTATATGCTCAATTCCTTTTTCCAGCCACTTATTGCTACTTGTCCCAACTTTTTTGGGATTTGTTGACACTGTGAAATTTTGAATAAACATATTTTTTCCTTTAAATTGTTACATTTACTCAGATTAAACTCTTGATCTGTCATCTATGTTCTATTACGAATAAAATAGGCATTTGCCATCTCCACATCATTGCATTCAGAGAGACACAACACAATACTGTACTGTCAAATCCAAAATTTTAAAAGTCTGCAACGTGGCAGTACCTGTCAAAGTTTCTCCAGGAACTTTCTCGTTCCTGACTCTTTTTCTACTTTGTTTAGACTATGTTTATTAAATTTGTTTTTGTTTTTTACAACAACAACAGAAAAACACAATACAAAACAATCCCATAAATGATAATGTACAAAATATAAAAAAATGAAAGGCAGCAGAAAGAAGAAAAAAATATTATATCTGCCCCTTTTTTCATACAATCAGTTCAAACAATGATAACCTTCCAGTAACAGAACAAAATGAATAACTCTTTCTAATTTTCTAACTAATACAATACTTTCTCTCTTTTTTTTGGGGCCTTTAGCAGCAGATTCACTCCTTTATTTCACCCAAACGTCATCTCTGACACTTTAAATATTTATGATTCTGGCCATATTTGTTCACCTACGCAGGTACGGCCTCCCTGATGTAGGTCAGTCCAGCTTTCTCGTGATTTTTGGCAGATTTAGCTGAGAGCTAAGTTTACACTTCAGAACTGCACATCTGGAAAACGACTGGAGCAAACTCTTTTGAACTGCACAATTTGAGATCAGCGTTCTTAGGTTTGATTTAATGGTTTGTAACGAGTAACTTTAATATGCGCTGCTTCGTGTTTATGCGCACGTTGAAAACGGTCTTTGTTCTACAGCTTTCAGACTGCTTGCTGTCGAGTTGAGGTTATTTCTGAAGCTGCTCAGCTTCCTCCGAACGTTTGTGTTATCAGTAACAAACAGATGAAATCTCTTAAATGGAAACTGACGCACAGAGTTTATAAATCAGTATCATAAACTACCTCAACAAGCCTGACTATCAATATATTTTCAACACTTGCTCTTCTCAAGGGCGGACGTCTCCTCTCGGTCTCCGCTTTGCTTTAGCTTTGTCTTGTCTGTGAAACTGTCTGAGAGCCTCTCTTCTACAAAATCTTCCAAATCATAACTACGGACTTCAATTTGGTCAGTTGGTCCCTCAACACAACTGATAACATTTCTTTAAAAAGAAGACGAATTTGCCCTGTTGGCATGCACACAGCTGGATATCTCATAGACTTGGAAGACTTGATGACGTGTCTATCTCTGCTGTCATCTGTGGATCTTAAAGACCGTGTAAAGTGAATTTCAACATTTTCTTCAATAAACATTATAAATGTGATAATTGTAATCTTGTAAATGAGTAAAAAGTCTCAAAATTGTAGCTCAATTAATTTTGGAGTTATAGAGCAAACTGTGTTTAAACATATTTCTATTTCAGGATTTTTTAGGCGTGTTTTAAACGTGACCGCGTTTCGTCACGCGGTCCTCATTAGTATAGCCCAACCCCCTGCTGCTCCAGTCATATAAATGCGTTCTTCGTGGAGCCGTCACTCGCTACCGACGACCGTCTCCCTCCTGTACTCTCACTCCTTTTACGCATGGACTGCAGCTGCTCCATTGTGACATTTCTTTTTTTTTTTTTGTTGCCAAAAGTCAAGTGATCACTTGAAGCTGTCACCATTCATTCTTCCTCCTCCTCCGAGGAGGAATGAACTTGTCACGAGTGAACTAAAGTCATGTCCAACGAGGCTGCACCAGGTTCTAAATATTTCCTGGTGTGCAGGTCTGCTCTGAAGGAGAAGCACTCCCTGTTTTTAATTTATTTTTTTAAAGTTTTCATGAACATATAAACACAGAAAACCGCTGCGCAGCCCTCTGTCTTTTGCGGCTGGAGCGACCTGCACCTGTTTTCACATCCGAGCCCCCCCGCGCGTGTGTGTGTGAGAGCGCCGTGACTCTGCTGACACAGAGATGAGATAACTTATCAACGTGATTACTCTTTTTAATCACCAACACAGACCCCGCATGCGAGGTGACCGGCCAGAACTCAGATAAAAACAGAGCAGGTTTTCACTGCTGCTCCTTGTCTGTCTCTCGCTCAAGGCAGGAAAAGGACATGAGTGCAGTACTGCGCTGAAACCACGCCCACGTGCGACACGCCCCCAGCGTTCTAGAGCAAGGCAAAATCATGTTTTTTCATGATTTTTGAGACTTAATTTTATAAGGAAATCAATGTTTTTAATCAGTCAGATTTATATGGGTGATTAATAACACATATTTATGCCGTGTGACAAAATAAAAACACACATTTAATTTCACTTTACACGGTCTTTAAGGATGCATATTTAATTGGATTTATGATAACTGGTTCCTGCTTTTTGGATTTGGCTGGTTCCTGGTCTATCAACACAAAAGGAAGACGTCAGCGACTAATCTGGACCTGGTCAGGCTGCCTGCCTTACATGATGGCTTGGTTCATGTCTCGAGAACCCAGACTTTTGGCTGAATGGATTAGATCTTGGGGATTTTCTGAAGCACGTTCCATTGGTGTGGTCATTTTAATTTGGTAGATGTCATTAAAGTTCTGCCTGTCCCCAAAACAATCGTGTTTATCTGACATTCGGCTCCCCGACTGGCCTTGACAGGCCGTCTTATCTCAACACGCCTGAGAAGTTTTGTAAACTTGATGCTCTCATCCTCCTCCCAAACCTGCTGAGGAATTCCATGGACTTTTCAGAGGAGCACAGCTGAATAAACATTCTGTCATCATTTCAGGACTCTCGCCTCTGGCCGACCTTGGCAGCCCCCCCCCATGAGTGTGCACAGATCTATGAGCTGGCTGCTCAACCGCCTTTGAGTCCCCCCTGACCTCTGTGTAATGTCTGCATCATTATGTGCTTGTGTGCGAGACTTTTTCATTACCACATTTTTGACCTTCAAACAGAGGTCAAAAATGCGTTAGGATTATTATTTTTTGTCTCCAAACCCTATGTGTTATTTTTCACCACTTTTATTGTCTGTCCAACAGACAGATCTCACTTGTAAATGAGTCTTCGAGGCTCATGTGACTCATCTGTTTAAATACAGGTTGAATGAATTTTGGACAGGAAAATTTGATTATAAATCAGAATATACTGTTAAGAAGAATACGGGGTTTTCCATTAAAAAAATGAATAAATTCAACAGTTTTAATTAAAAATAGAAGATTTGCCATTGCTCTAAATTTAAAAACAAATGTGGGGAAAATAAACATGTTTAATGAATTCTAAAAGCAGCTAAGAAAGAAAAACTATTTAAAAGAAAAAGGAAAAAAAAATGTTCAGAGCATCCAACAAAACAAATCACAAGTGTGTGAAAAAAGCCCCGTCACTTCCTGTGGTGCAACAATTGATGGTTTAAACGTCGGTGAGAGATCTCATTCAGGCTCCGAGACATCAGCAGCACCGCAGCTCTGAGGTAACACAATCCACCCAAACCGTGACGGCTGGGGGCCCTTTCTCTTTAATCTCACTTTAACCTTTATGTCACAGAAAGAACTTTTAAAATACTAACTGCTTTTTTACAGTACATGATGTGTCGGTGCTGTAGAAAAAAATACTATAAAACATGTTTTTATTGTTTGATGTTCTCAGATTTGTGCTTATTTTCTGATAAGCCATGGCGAGAGGAAGGCTCCTGTTGGTTCTCTGCTGCATCGGCGTTTCTGCAGCGACCAGCGGCCTCAAAGGTGCCGTTCACACAAAGTGGACACAAAGATGGTGTTTTAATCATGCCTGCGAGCCTGCATAGCATCACTGCGTTCTCATGTGATTAATTGATCAGATCTTAAAGATCCACTGACGTGATTTTTCTACTATTCATCAAATTGCTCAAAATATATATATTTTATCATTTAAATATGTTAGTTTTTGCAAACAAAATGATAAATCACTTTAATTTTGCTTTAAAAGTGATTTTGAACTTCAAGCTGTGTTTAATCGTGGGAAATCCGTTTACACCCGAACGCACCATCTGTGATGTAATGTCCAGAGTTGAGGCAGAGCTCTGAGCTTGTCACGGTGTGCGCAGCTCCACATGAAGGTCAGTCTGATACAGCATCAGACCTAAATTAGATCCTGTTGTTTCTTGTTCCATCACCCAAACTATTTTCTGCTTCCCAAAATGAAGACAAATAGCTCAAATCTTCACCTAGATTGATAAATTAGTCAAGTTTTAAAATGTCCGCTATTGAAGAGACTGGAGCCCTCTGCCTCTCACTCTGGACATTACGTCACAGATGGTGCGTTCAGGTGTAAACGGATTTCCCATGATTAAACACGGCTTGAAGTTCAAAATCACTTTTAAAGCAAAATTAAAGTGATTTATCATTTTGTTTGCAAAAACTAACATATTTAAATGATAAAATATATATATTTTGAGCAATTTGATGAATAGTAGAAAAATCACGTCAGTGGATCTTTAATGTCACATTCCAGTCATCAACCACACCAGAAAGGTTCATGGGAAATTCTCAGCAGCTGAAATGTCACAACTCGTTTTTTTACACATTTGTTATCGTCTTGTTCCTTTTCACATTTGAACAATAAGCTGGTTTTGGTTTGTTTCATACTAAACCACAGTTAATCTGCACTTTCTTTAAGGGAAGTTAAATCTCAGGTTTACTAACAAATTTTGAAGTCACGAATAGGTATAATTTCATATTTAATAGTGATTTGCTGTTAGCAAAATAAATGTATTTATAATTTAACATGAGGACGGCTGCAAATGCTAAATTATTTAAACGAAAACATTAGATTCAAGGAGCACAAACTATGAGAGATCAGTTATTTTCTACTGGATTTACACTGAATTATGTTCTCAGTTTGTGTAACAAAATATGTAAGACACAATATTTTAAAAATATATACAGTATATATTTCCTCCTTTTTCTGCTTGCTTAGTTTCATGTGTGACGGACAACTGGCGTAACATCAGTTGTGAGGTGAATGTCGACGATGATCCAAAGGTCAAGTTCAACGACTACAGCGTGAATCTTAAAGATAAAAACGGGTAAGTTCACTTCAAACAAAATAAAATGAAAAAGGTTAGAGCACAAGCTGAGGGCCAGAGGTGTCCTTTGTCATCTGGTCCTGTAACTATATCAGCTGATAAAAGCCAGAAGTTTATTGAAATAATCTAAAGGAATGTAGAAATGATTTTATAGTGTTTATTAACAAGTGCTGTTTTATTTTTCCATGAAATTTATAACAAACTAAAGATGACTGATTGAATAAAATAATAAAAATACATTTGTATGTAGTGTAAATGTGGATCTCATTAAAGTAAAAGACAAAATACTGTCACAATCGTCAGTTCACAACCAGAATGTTAGTATGAAGCAGTTTTTTGATCAAATCAAAAAGAAGTCTGATTTTTATTTTTTACATATCTGCCTATGTTTTTTTAATCATTTTGAATAAGCTAGAAAAGTTAATTGTCTCCTCACAGCAGGGAGGTCACCAGTTCACAACCCGGCTGATTGTATGTTCTTCCTGCATGAACGGGTTTTCTTTCTTTACTTTCCTCACTCACTCTCGTGCAAGACAGTGGCTTTTTCCCCCTCCTCCTGCTTTTTTTCTATCTGTCAGTGTATCGACGCTCCTGTTACACATCTTCCAAAACTAAAACTACTGTCATGGATCTGGGCAGCTGGACTTTCAATGCAATCGATAAAATCTTTTAAACAAAGCAACAGGGTCCTGGAGAGCCCTCATGACCCGCTGAGACGCACGTGACAGGCTACATCATGGATCTGTGGGAAATTTGGGAGCTGATGTGGCTTTCCGTTCGGTCTCAGGAGGACGCCGAAATGTTTATATAATTGGAACCATGATAGGAGGGTTTCTGCTTTTTGGCATCAGCGGATTCCCGTGTTATCGGCTATTAAAGAAGATGGCGGCAGCAGCTTCGGCCATGGCAAAACTGCCAAGTCTGTGTGAAGGTTTGGTTCGTGCTTCGAATACTCAAAATCAGCTGATTTACGAGCTAAGCCGTGGGATGGAAGCGATTTGTGAGAATCGCAGGTCACCTGCGGCTTCTGGAACTTGCTAGCATGCTGGGGACGACCTTGGAGGGGGCTCATAAGCACGGACCAGTGGAATGTCCACAAATATTTTGGGATCTAAAGTACCAGCAGGACCCAAGGCTGACAAGAAGAAAAAAAAACAGTCTGCCTGAAGAAAATCCAACAATTGTGGCTTATCTGAGTCTGACTCCTCCGTTTGGCCTCGAAGCAAGCGAACTTATCAAATTTCTCCTGGGATATCTGTAAACTAAGTAAAGCTACGTCTATCCCCACCCCACCCCCCGAGAACTTTTGTGAAGGCTCATCGGAGCTGTCCGGCTGACCAACATCTTATCAGAACTATGTTCTATCTGGAAGCGTTTCATGGACAAATCTCATCTGGCCATCAAATGTATATGTACAGTAATGTGTTAGAAATGTGCTGCTGGTAGAATTTTTTGATGTCTTAAATCGTGTCCTGATAAGGACAAGGTGCGAAGAGATATTCTGAAAAAAGATAAGGGGCCGTGCTCTTAAGAAGCAGCAGCAACATGCACTCCGCCCATCTTCAGGATGACTGTAAAAACATAATCTCACTATATTTTGGAACAATGATAATGAAGTTTATTCTGATTCTGATTCTTTAGGTCCAGTTTTGTCTTTCTGATCAATAAAAAGTGTGTTAGGTTGTGACTTCTCTAAAGTCAGGGCTGTGACTAGTTGCTGAGACATTCTTCAGGGAATCTCCTGAACATCTCAGGACTTTCTCAGGGTTCTCAGCCTCCTCGAGGAGCCACATGTCTCGGTCACTTAATCATACAGACAGCAGCTACAAATTCATGTATGTTCCTGCAATTTTGAGACAATTCTTGTCCTAACAGTCACAGCTCAGTGAGAGAGAGAGAGTGAATGGTTGTTTGTCTCAATTGCCTCTACATGTGCCTGTAAAGGACTGGAGACCTGTCCTGGGTGTCCCCCACCTCTCACACACTGACTGCTAGAGGTAAGCACCAGTAGAGCTGTCATTTCTAACCCGAACCCGAAACCAGGCACAGAACAACCTGGATTAGGGCTGGGCCAGGCTGTTGTAATGTGATTAATGGGCAGGCTGGGCTGGTCTTGGGCTTTTAATTAGGTCAGGATCAGCTGCGATCCAATTATATGATAACATGGCCTGCCAAACCACGCACCAGCCACAAGCGGCCATTTCACCGCGAGCTGACCGGCCTTGAAAGAGGTAAAAAGTTTGATTTGATTTGATTTATTTATTCATTTATTTTATTATAATAAAATACACAACAATAAACACGTAAAAAAGAAGAAGAAAAGAACACATGTATAAAATGAAAGGCAGCAGATGAAGAAAAAATCTTATTTTATCTGCCCCTTATCTTTCTAACAAACAATTCATACAACCAATTTCTTTAATTTCCAAAACAAATGAACAACTCTTAACCTCCAATACAACATACAATTTCTAACTTAAACTCATTTAGATATAGGATTTTAACAATTTAAAGTTAATCATTCTCTTAAATATTGCCATTGATTTAGCCTCTTTAACATCATTCTCCAAATCGTTCCACAACCCAACTCCATGAACCATGGCCGATCTTCCCCTCAAACTTGTTCTAATTTGTGGCTTTACAAATATATCTTTCCCCTTTAGATAGTAACAACTCGTTCTTTTGACAAAATACCTCTGAATATTTGAAGGCAGTGTATCATTCTGTGCTCTATACATGCAGCAAAATATTATAATCAACTAAATCACAAAACTTCAACAGTTTCGTTTGACAAAATAATACATTTGATGGATGATTGTACTGCTTTCTTGTTATAAGTCTAACAACTCTTTTCTGTAAAATAAAAATAGGCATTGTAATTGATTTACATGCCTTTCCCCAAACGCTAACCCAATAAATTAAATTTGGAACATTGAATGTGTAATACAACAAAAACGGAGTTCAGTTAAGCTTCACATGACTGTACTGCCAGGCAGCGATCCATCGCCCAAATGGACGTTCATTCAATATCATTCAGCTGCTGCACTCAGCGGATGTGCGCGGCCGACAAGCAAGTGAGATCTGAAAGCAGACGTGTGTCAGAGCTGTCTGTGTGTCTCAGTACTGTAATTCAGAAGAATGCAGCAGAAATAGGGTTTAAATGCTGTTTTACGCAATGAAAGGACAAAACCGCGTCAGAGCCGAATCTTCTGCCGCTTTTATTCAGCTGTGTGTGCGTCCCCGACTGTTAATAACTAATTAAAATGTCTGGGTTTTTTCTGGGTTTGTACCTGTAATTACTGTTAATTCGTCGGGTCGGGTGGGGTTAGGAAATTATGACTGCGGGCTGGGGCCGGATCACATTTTTTCGGCCGGAATGCAACTCTAGGCACCAGCTCCCCTTGATTCTTCATGGAAAAGTGGGTAAAGAAAGTGGATGGTGCTATACAAGTGGAACAGAACAAGTCCTTCACTCTGACTAGAGACATGTTTGGTCTTAAGTCCCTTTAACTAAGCCCCAAAGGCCTTCTGACCAAAAAACACTGTTGCCCACCCCCATGTTGGAATGTTTCCTGCTTGGCTTGAGAAAAACCCTGATGCTTTGTTGTTTATTTTTTAGAAATACGTTCTCGTGTCCTCTGGTGGCAGTGGGCGACTGTTACCACAGTGACTGCCAGGTGAAGAACGAGACACCATTTTTTACGGCCTTTGAAGAATATAACATTACGCTTTGCAACGAAACCACCTGCCAAGCTTTAGAAAAAAACTTTTCTCCAATGCATCACGGTAGGTCTGGATTTGTTGCATTTCATACTGATTGCATTGATGTTCGTCTTAATCTTCATTCAGGAAACAAATACGATTAAAAAAGAGTGAACCACGTCTCTGCTGCATGTTGGACAGACTGGTAAATGTGGTTTTCCATTAACAGTTAAGCTGACACCGCCGCCTGAACTGGAGCTTCAGCAAACATCAGAGAGCATCAACATTACTTGTAAAAGTGAACGGTATCAGAGTCACGCGTACATAAAAGATTCCCTCGACTTCGAGCTCTCGCTTCTGGACTTCACGAGCAGACAAGTCCGGGTGAGATCTGCTGCTGTAAACTAAAATATTATAATATCCCAAACCTGGAGTGGCCCAGCATTAACTTTTGATGTCTGTCTCTTCCCAGACTTTTCAACTTCATTCAAAAAATAATCATTTATTTATTGATAGAAGATTTCAGCTCAAACCAAACACTAAGTATTGTATTAAAGCAAGATTTAAGCCTGATAAGACAACCTTCTATGGAGCAACGTGGAGCGAATGGAGTGAACCGATATATTGGAAAAATGAAGGTAAATTAAATTTTTTATGATCATATTACCGTAAGTGATTTATTTTCTTTACTCTGCAAATAATACTATATCAAAAAAAGAAAATAGGACAAAAGTAAAGATAGTTTCCGTGTGGATGAAGTCTTGTTTCTGAAATCAGTCTAATTAAAAAGGAGTATTTTACTATTACCGTTAGAATGACAGCGGTGTCAGCTGTTTCCCCACTGCTTTCAGAGAACAGAGCAGATAATTCAGGGACGTCAAACAACTCATAATATTCTTTCTATCTGTAGTATGATGAGTCACTTTATGCTCACTGAATTATTTCAGACACCTCAGAACCAGAAAACATCATTTTTGTTTTGCTCAAATATCTGAGCCCGGTGTGTTTGCTTGCCGGAGCGTTTCTGATCGTCTTCCACAGTCCAGCCGCAAGGTAAATCCTCTGTTCCTGATTATCTGTCTGGTTCCTGACAGAATGGATTTTTCTGATCATTTACGATTTTATGTGACAGACTGAAGATAAAAACGCTGTCCCACACTCCAACACCAGCCCCTTTCTTTCAGCTTCTGTTTCAGAAGTATGAAGGAAATCTTCAGGTGAGAGATTTATAGACATTTTTCTATTTTTTTGTTTGGGTTTGAAATTTGTGTTGTGTTTTCCCCACAGTCTGATCCTAAAACATTTACAACTAAATCAGATAATGATTTCTGGTGGTTGACGTGGAACAAAAAGGGCTGGCAGCAGACAGGCATACTGTATATATAAAAGTACTTGTACAAAGCCAAACTGAGTGACTATGACAATGACAAGATCAGAAAACATTATTTCCCAGGACTGCAACAGGAAGAAGGTCTGAGACATGACTGAAGACAGTGAGCAGTCTACACAGGAAGGGTTGATAAGCGAATGAATGCAGCTGAGTTAATTGCAGATGAATGGCAAGTGGGTTGATAAAGGCTAACGGGGAAAACAAAACCTCAAAATGGTAAATTTGAAAAAGACTAAGAATATGGAAACACCAGCAGAAACCGCTTAATGGGATCACTGAAAACATGAACAAATGAAGTGAAAAACAAGAACCCAGAAGCATGAATCAAAAAACTTAAATTCAGGAAAGCGTGGCTCTGAAGACAACCATTCTTCATTCAGTTCAGTTCAGTTTATAAATCACCACCAGTTCATGATGTGTCATGTCAGTGCTCTGCAACAGGAAAGAACAAGTTCAAATGGTTGATTCAAATAAGAAGTTCAATCCAAACTTAAAACAGTTGTCATCAGTGCAGGAGGCCAGCAGACTGCATTGAAAGTTCACTTTTTATAACCCCTTATTGGAAGCAGCACAGGGCAAGAGTGGAAAGGAACAACTCCCTTTGAAAGGAAGAAACCTCGAGCTGAACCAGGTTCTAGATGGGCAGATATTTGACTCAGTCCACTGAAAGAGATGCAGACAAACACTGAAGTATTCATCAAGGATTTGTTTTTATGAGAAGAAAAATGCATGACTAATATTTGCAAATAGAGCAGAGAGTAAAGATTGCAGCAGGATGGAGGAAGTCAGTCTAAGCCTATAGCAGCCAAACAAAAAGGATAACCCAAACCAACTTGAACTACTGTATAGGATTTATCAAAAAGAACAATCTTAAGCCAAATCTCACAGACAGATCCTGGAAATGAGTTCCACAGGAGAGGAACCTGATGTCTGGAAGCTCTTCCTCACATTTTAGAAGCTCTAGGAACCTCAAATAAACCTGCAGTTTAAGATGAAGGAGTACTTTTAATAAAATGTGACACAATAGGGTTTGTCATATTGGACCTTACATCTGCTTTTGACACCACTGACCATGGGATCCTCATTTCTAGGCTTGAGCAGTTGGTGGGCATCACATGGTCAGCCCTCAAATGGTTTTGGTACTACCTCTCTGACAGAACCTTGTGTGTCAATATCAAAGATTTCAGTTCAGCATCGGCAGCACATCAATGGGGGGTACCGCAGGGGTCCATCCTTGTTCCTCTTCTGTTGCCACTAGGTGCTATTTTCCGCAAAAACATACCCTTTCATTTCTACGCCGATGACTGTCAAATTTACTTCCCCCTTAGGCACAGAGGTACACGCTCTATTCAACCTCTTCTTGATTGCCTGCTGACATCTGGGACTGGATGGCTTTAAACTTCTTAAGTTTCAATGAGAATAAGTCTGAAGTCATCTTGTTCCATCCCAATGGACACGTTCATGAACCACTGCATCGACATTTCCTCTCTAGCCCCATTAGAGAAACGAAGAGTCACTAATCTGGGAGTGATAATGGACCCTTCCTTGAAACTTAACAGCCATGTAAACATGATGGTTAAATCCTGTTGTTGTTGTTTTTTTTCAGCTGAGGCGGCTGTCTAAGCTGAAGCCCATACTGTCCAAAAATAATCTTGAGACAGTGATCCATGCATTCATAACATCCAGGCTCGATTACTGCAATGCACTTCTCTTTGGAATCAGTCAGTCCTCCACTGCACATCTACAACTCCAAAATGCTGCAGCCTGGTTTTTAATTGGTACAGACCATAGAGAGCACATCACACCAGTTTTGGCCTCCCTGCACTGGCTACACATTCACCTTCGATCCTGATCAAAATACTCATGTATATTTTCAAATCACTGAACAGTTCTGCCCCATCTTATCTCACTGATCTTCTGCAGCCATATGTCCCACCGCGCTCTCTGAGTTCAGCAGACCAGATGCTTCTTTCAGTTCCAGGAACTCGTTGTAAGCTCAGAGGTGACAGGGCTTTCTCTGTTGCAGGTCCAAGACTGTGGAATGAGTTGCCACTGCGTGTCAGGCAGGCTCCCACACTCACAGTCTTTAAGTATCGCTTGAAAACCCACTTTTATTCCCTGGCCTTTGACACGGTGTGATTTGTTTTGATACTGCCTGCCTGTATTCTAGTGTTGGCCATTTAGTTATTATCTGCTGCTATTTGTATCTATATATGTTTTCCTGTCTGCTATGCTTGTTTGTTACACTTTGGTTGGCCTTGTGGCTGTTTTAAGTGTTCTATAAATAAATTAAGATGATATATGAATGATCTAGAAGGAGAATGGTTGGTTAAAAAATAAACTATTTTGTGGCAGACTCAGATGATCGACTGTTTGGATATTTCAGAAAAACAGGTAAAATGTAGCTTTAAAAAAAGTTCACTCAAACTGAGCAGAAAGTTTCAAAGTTGAGTTGTTTAAAATGGTAGAACTTCATTCTTGAATGAGCCTAGCTCTGATTAGCTGTTAGCTTTATTTATGCTAACTAAAATAATTTCCTTCTAAAGGTTTACGTGCTAAATGATCCTTGTGTCCTGTGTTGAATTTATAGGACTGGCTTTCGCCTGAAGGTAAAATTGCTGTGACGTACAACATGGAGAATGATTTGATAGCTGAAGCAGTGACCGTTGTGCCAAAACCCATCACAAAGGATCCAGAAGAGACCCAGGCTTTCCTCAACACTTCCGTACCTCACCTGATTTTCCCTCTGGGTCAAACCTCCTACGTTGGTGTACCTGAGATAAACGAGAACCCCTTTACTTTTGCTGCCGTCTGTCCAGAAGACACTCCTTACACCCAGCTCCCTCCCTCTGTTTGGGGATTCACCATTTCAGACGTAGAAGCCGTCATCCCCTCTGCACCCACCTTTGGTTTCTTAGAGGAGAGTCAAAGTGATTCTGGCTGTAGCTGTGAGAACCTGACCCAGAGCCCGGACAGCAGCTCGCCCAACAGTCCTGTCGAGGACAGCTCACCTCCACATTACAGCAAAGATTATTGCATCCTGAACAAAACAGCTGAAGGGATTGTTCCAGTTTTACTGTCCAAAGAAAGCAACAGAAACGTTCCGTCAGATCCTCAGACGGCAGAAAATGAAATAATTTACCAGAACTGATTGTGTCTGCTGATTTTGTGCTCAGATGAATGCATCTTCTCGTAGCTTTGTGTTTTTGATGATATTTGGCACTGAAATTTGGGTTTTTTGGTTGGCATGGTTGCCTTAAAGCCAAATGATTTCTGGTTTGAGTGTTTGTTGATGATGCATGCTTGTTTCTGTGTTTGTTGATGATGCATGCTTGTTTCTTTGTGTTTGTTGGACTCCTAACATGAAATTTTCTCTCACCGACAGCTGAGAATAGACTCCTGTCAAATCCACATCAGAAATTCTTGAAGCATTTGATTTCTAAGTTGAAGATTATCTAAACATGTGAATGTTTTTATTTTAGAAATGCATGGTAAAAAAAATTGCTTTTACTTGTAGTGCTTGTAATATTTTTATGGCTTTTATCCGCTGGATGGTGTAAAGCTGGATGATAGATGCAGACTGACACAAAGATTAAATGACGTTAAGTTTGACTTTAACACATTCTGTTGGATTGGACCTGTTATTTCAGGGGTCTGCAACTTTTACATTTAAGAAAGCCATTTCTGCAATCTCTCGTATAAATAAAAGTTGGATAGACCCACAAAATCTACTTGATCCTTAAATAAAGATGTCTTATGTGTTTTCATGTTAACCTATTTAAAAAACAACAGTTTTTATAGCATAGTGAATGTTTGTTTTCTTCTAGCTTTTTAGGACAAAGGAGGAAAGAAATTAGTGATATATTTTATACAGGAAAATTTAGCTTTCTTGTTTCTTGTTCTATGGGGCCAAGATGGTGTAGAGCCAGGGCAGCCGACTTGGGACCCGAAAGACCCAGGTTCGAACCCCGGCCACTGCATATCTTGTGGTGTCTATGAGCAGCACACCTCATTCCCAGCTCCCCGGGCGCTTTCTATAGCTGCCCACTGCACCACCTGGTGGTGGTTGGGTTAAATGCAGAGACAAATTTCGTCTTGTATGGAAACATACACAGATGACAAAAACGTGACTTTTTTTTATAGCGTTTATTTTTTATGCATCATTCTGTACAATGTATTGATGTATTTCTTGTAGGAATTTTTTTCCAGGTCATGTTTGTAAATGAGAAAATGTGAAATTAAAATACATAAAATTGTTTAGAATGAAAGCAGACAAGTTTGAATATTTCCCCATAATTCTCTGGGCCAGCTGTGGCTGAGCTCTCACCTCCGATGAGAGTTGGTCACATGTTGAAGTGTCCCTGGGCAGGACTCTGAACCCCTCGTTGCTTCCCATGTGTCCCCCATCTGTGTTTGAATGTGACCTGAAGCACCGGTCAGTTTCTGTAAAATGATTTATTCAGACTGATTGGAAAAACTCCCTATGTGAAGCAAAGGGTCAAAGGATCATTTACACGGCACTGGTGTCGTGTAACTGATCAGCAGCACCGCAGACAGAAAGGTGCGGATTAACTCAAAACAGGTGCCTTAGTAAATGGTGCAAATTGACGTTTTTCTTCAACCTCACCTCAAAGTTTGATTAACATTTTTTGTCTCCTAAAACTTCAAGGTCGATAAGTGTGGACTCAGCATTAATGCCGGGTACCCACCAAATGCGTTTCAGGCAGCAGAAGCGGCCGGTTTACATTGAAAGTCTATGTTGAGGCGCGGCGAGGGGCGGCGAAGCGTGACGCGGCGCGTTTTGAGCATTTCAAGCGGCGCGGCAGCACGCAGCAGTTCTTTTCCACGCACGCGACGCGTCCGAAGCAGCCAACGCGTCGAGCAGCCAAAGTTCAAATATGTGAACTTTGGCTGCTCGACGTGTCGCAGCAACCAATCGGGAGAGCCTCTGCTATGTGATGACGCAACGACGACGGGACTTTTTTTGGACTTTTTAAACTTACCCCAACGAGCCTCCATGAAGAAACCAGCCTCCGGTAAGAAACTTGGCATTTTTACAGTTGCCGCTGTCCGCTCGAGCGTACGATCACCCCAAACAAAAAACATAAAAAAAAAACGTTTTAATCTCAACAAAGACTTTCGGAGCTGCAGTTCGGCTCGTAGAAAACCCACTCAAGTAGTAACGAGGCTCACGAACAGCTGATTTCATCTGCCCGGTGTACAAAAAACAAAACAAACCCGACCGGAAAAGGAGCCAGACGCTGCTCCCACTGCGCGTCATCAGACGCGTTCGGTGTGAACAGACATCTGTTCACAAGCAGCAAACACGGTGCGTTGGGAGCGTTTTGAACGAAGCTGAAGTTAGCTTCCGATTCCAGCTTCCGATTCGGCAAATGACTAAAGGGATATTACAACTAATTTTTCAGTACCTTGAGCGGGTTTAATCTGCTCTAGCTCAGAAACCACAACACCTAGACTCTTCAAACCAGGACTATATTGTTCTAGACTAATAGAAGAATATATAAAACTAAGTTTGAGCTTTGTGAAACCTTTTTCTGATTTGTGAAACTTCCACAAAGTTTGTTTTTCATCATTTTTAGGCTACTGGACCACATTAGACCTGGTCCAGGTCAGAAACCACAAGACCTAGACTCTTCAAACCAGGACTATATTGTTCTAGACTAATAGAAGAATATATAAAACTAAGTTTGAGCTTTGTGAAACGTTTTTCTGATTTGTGAAACTTCCACAAAGTTTGTTTTTCATCATTTTTAGGCTACTGGATTCCAGCTTCCGATTCGGCAAATGACTAAAGGGATATTACAACTAATTTTTCAGTACCTTGAGCGGGTTTAATCTGCTCTAGCTCAGAAACCACAAGACCTAGACTCTTCAAACCAGGACTATATTGTTCTAGACTAATAGAAGAATATATAAAACTAAGTTTGAGCTTTGTGAAACCTTTTTCTGATTTGTGAAACTTCCACAAAGTTTGTTTTTCATCATTTTTAGGCTACTGGACCACATTAGACCTGGTCCAGGTCAGAAACCACAACACCTACACTCTTCAAACCAGGACTATATTGTTCTAGACTAATAGAAGAATATATAAAACTAAGTTTGAGCTTTGTGAAACCTTTTTCTGATTTGTGAAACTTCCACAAAGTTTGTTTTTCATCATTTTTAGGCTACTGGACCACATTAGACCTGGTCCAGGTCAGAAACCACAACACCTACACTCTTCAAACCAGGACTATATTGTTCTAGACTAATAGAAGAATATATAAAACTAAGTTTGAGCTTTGTGAAACCTTTTTCTGATTTGTGAAACTTCCACAAAGTTTGTTTTTCATCATTTTTAGGCTACTGGACCACATTAGACCTGGTCCAGGTCAGAAACCACAACACCTACACTCTTCAAACCAGGACTATATTGTTCTAGACTAATAGAAGAATATATAAAACTAAGTTTGAGCTTTGTGAAACCTTTTTCTGATTTGTGAAACTTCCACAAAGTTTGTTTTTCATCATTTTTAGGCTACTGGACCACATTAGACCTGGTCCAGGTCAGAAACCACAAGACCTAGACTCTTCAAACCAGGACTATATTGTTCTAGACTAATAGAAGAATATATAAAACTAAGTTTGAGCTTTGTGAAACCTTTTTCTGATTTGTGAAACTTCCACAAAGTTTGTTTTTCATCATTTTTAGGCTACTGGACCACATTAGACCTGGTCCAGGTCAGAAACCACAAGACCTAGACTCTTCAAACCAGGACTATATTGTTCTAGACTAATAGAAGAATATATAAAACTAAGTTTGAGCTTTGTGAAACCTTTTTCTGATTTGTGAAACTTCCACAAAGTTTGTTTTTCATCATTTTTAGGCTACTGGACCACATTAGACCTGGTCCAGGTCAGAAACCACAACCTAGACTCTTCAAACCAGGACTATATTGTTCTAGACTAATAGAAGAATATATAAAACTAAGCTTGAGCTTTGTGAAACCTTTTTCTGATTTGTGAAACTTCCACAAAGTTTGTTTTTCATCATTTTTAGGCTACTGGACCACATTAGACCTGGTCCAGGTCAGAAACCACAACACCTAGACTCTTCAAACCAGGACTATATTGTTCTAGACTAATAGAAGAATATATAAAACTAAGTTTGAGCTTTGTGAAACCTTTTTCTGATTTGTGAAACTTCCACAAAGTTTGTTTTTCATCATTTTTAGGCTACTGGACCACATTAGACCTGGTCCAGGTCAGAAACCACAACACCTACACTCTTCAAACCAGGACTATATTGTTCTAGACTAATAGAAGAATATATAAAACTAAGTTTGAGCTTTGTGAAACGTTTTTCTGATTTGTGAAACTTCATTAAATTAAATTTCATCAATGTTTATGCCTTATGCTTCAATGAATGACAGAATGACCCAGGGCACAGGTGTATTTCAAAAATAATTTAAAACTTTATTTAACATGCAACAAAAAGGCTTTCCAGGAGACACAAATCTCTCCCTGGACTGAGACTTCAACAAATACTTCCCCTTGTGTTGTATTAGGGTCTGTTTTAATAGAGAGAGAGTAGGTAGTGCAGCCATTGAATTTGCACACAGCTTTACCCTTCCAGTAAGGAGTAGTAACCTTACGACTCAGTCTACTTTTGACTTTGTTCATTTTGAATGACAGAACACAATATTTGTTTATGGTGGATATTTTCATGCTCATTACATCAGTCCATCCTTTCTTTAGCACTCTGTAACTGTTTCTATGCTCTGGTTGAATTGTTGACCACTCCTCTCTTGTCAAACTGAATACAAAGTTTTGGGGGCATGGCGCATTCTCATTGTCAAAACACAACGTCTTCTTTATGTTGTCCAAATGTGTAGGGTCAGACATTGTAGGAGTAACACTACAGGAAGGACATGACCACGGTGATATCATTGCAATGTCTTCTATACTTTGATAGCCAATGCAAATGGGATGAAACCAGTTTTTACATTTACTACACTGAGCATATGGTTCTCTTGGATTATTGGGCTGTCTACAAACACAAAACAAAGTGTCGTCATTATACTCTGGACTTTGATCCAAATTCTCTGTTGGTGAATTCCTTTCACCAGCTTGGCTGTCTGTGCTGACAACTTGGTCTCTCCAAAGGATTGATACGTTGTCCTCAAGATGATCATGGCAAACTTGTGTCTTCTCTGCACATGTGTTGTTACTAACCACTGTAGAATGACTTGCATCATTGCATGTGCTGGGAGGGGGTTCATCAATATTTAGTTTGTGTATTTCATTTGGTGTCATTCCTTTTCTGTCACTTTCACTCATTTGTTTAGCTTCATTGTCATAATGTTGAAATTCACATATTTTAAGTGAACTTTCATTGTTTTCACTCTGGGAAACGTTAATATTGTCTTTCATTATATTTTCACCTGACTGATCATTGTCTTTCTTTTCTTTCATTTCCTTGTTCCATTCTTGTCTGTCACTCACCCTTTCATCACGTTCTTTTATTATATGCTGCACAAAAGAAAAAGTGTTGTTCTTCTTCTTCTTCTGCTTCAGAAGTACTCTTGTTCTAACAGACTTTCTGTCCAAGTTCCAAATAGTGTAAAGCCACTTCTTCTTTTTTACTGACTTGTCATCAAATAGCTTTTCAGCCAACTCAGCCCAAATGGTGCTGTTCCAATTAATCTTCTTTTTTAAACGTCCAAAAGACAACAGTTCAGCAACTATGTTGTCCTCACCTCCTGACAGTGTCCATAAATATAGACAGCCATGTCTTTGACCTCTTCTTAAGTTCACCATATTTTTACCTGAAAAATAAAATGTTTATTCATATAGATTATTCATGTTGTATGAATAAAAGACTTTAAATGTAATCCCAAATAATAAGTAAGTCCAATAAAAGATTACATATAATTAAAGCACAATGTTTTCAATTACTATAAATGTCCTAAATACATTGAATGGACATGTTTTCAGAACCGCACTGATGTGTGCATTTTCATTTCAGGCATTAACAATGGCTGAAACCTAAAAAATATAAACACCTTTAATTATCACTTGTTAATTATTACGCATTTGGAACAATTGTTTTTTTCAGTCAGTCATCACACATATATAAAGTGCTTCACTGAAAGGTACAGGCAGAAGCACAAAGTTTAACATGGCCAGTTAATTTGGATATCATGAATTAGGTCTGATGATGTAGCATACCAGATACAGTTTTGCTTTCAGAATTTGTGTGTGAAGTAAATGTATTATTATTGTTGTTTCAGCCTGGCATTTTTTACTTGTTTTTCACTAGAAAATATATAGGAGTAGGAAACAAACCTGTCCTGTTGATGTTGTCTCCTGGAATGCTGAAATGTAGTAGCCTAGCAAAATCATCTAGGTTGCCTCCATTATTATGGAGATGTTCTTCTGCTTCCTCTGGCCCGTGATTGGTCAGCCACTGATAAGCCTTGGTTTCCTTTGTGATCAGATATTTATGCCCCATGGCTGTTTCCTGAAGGTCTGATGTTTTTTGCCTCTATGGTCCAGTGGTTTAAAAAATGATGAAAAACTAACTTTGGTCAAGTTTCACAAATCAGAAAAAGGTTTCACAAAGATCAAACTTAGTTTTATATATTCTTCTATTAGTCTAGAACAATATAGTCCTGGTTTGAAGAGTCTAGGTGTTGTGGTTTCTGAGCTAGAGCAGATTAAACCCGCTCAAGGTACTGAAAAATTAGTTGTAATATCCCTTTAGTCATTTGCCGAATCGGAAGCTGGAATCCAGTAGCCTAAAAATGATGAAAAACAAACTTTGTGGAAGTTTCACAAATCAGAAAAAGGTTTCACAAAGCTCAAACTTAGTTTTATATATTCTTCTATTAGTCTAGAACAATATAGTCCTGGTTTGAAGAGTCTAGGTCTTGTGGTTTCTGACCTGGACCAGGTCTAATGTGGTCCAGTAGCCTAAAAATGATGAAAAACAAACTTTGTGGAAGTTTCACAAATCAGAAAAAAACCCGCATCCTTCTTTGTGGCTGGGCTACGAGAAACCACCTGAAAAAAGTCACCGTATCCTCCAGAGGATCGAGAACACCAGGTATGATTTAAGAGACAGCTTTTAGTGTTATGATTTTATGTAGTCAGTAATTAAATTATACTAATATTTTCGTTCATAACTGGCAAATAAACACACGCACCTATATGTATGCTGTGTGTGCGTTTATTTATACATATCTATCTATATATCTATATATATATATAATATAGGTGTGTGTTTATATATATATATAATATAGGTGTGTGTGTGTGTGTGTTCATAAATGAACCCTAAAGTTTGTATACTGTACTTTTACTTTCAGATGGGCTTGATGAGAGTGTGGAGCTGCTCAACACCACCAGTCACATGCAGCATGACTGTTGGAATGATAATGTCTAGAACAATATAGTCCTGGTTTGAAGAGTGTAGGTGTTGTGGTTTCTGACCTGGACCAGGTCTAATGTGGTCCAGTAGCCTAAAAATGATGAAAAACAAACTTTGTGGAAGTTTCACAAATCAGAAAAAGGTTTCACAAAGCTCAAACTTAGTTTTCTATATTCTTCTATTAGTCTAGAACAATATAGTCCTGGTTTGAAGAGTCTAGGTCTTGTGGTTTCTGACCTGGACCAGGTCTAATGTGGTCCAGTAGCCTAAAAATGATGAAAAACAAACTTTGTGGAAGTTTC
>JBBPBX010005842.1:0-58135 GCA_038048925.1 Garcialebias charrua
TTCTGGAAATGGATGAGGTAGATACTTATGAGCATGCATCAGGGTAGATACTAGATAGCACCTGAAATAGCCAGGATGTAATAGAGTATGTTTAGGTATTGATTCAAAATGTGCAATTATTGGTTAAAATTTCAGAAAAATGTATGCAACTATAGCCAAATTATGGTGTCAATTAAAAATTATTAATCAATTGTCTGGACTCAGACAATTATCAATGGTCTATATATTTGCCATGATCTGTATAGATGCCATGATACACCTGCTTCAGCAAACTCACCGTCATCTAGAAAAGGCAGACAGCACTGTGAGAGTCATGTTCTTTGATTTCTCCAGTGCATTTAACACAATCCAACCTGATTCGCTTTGTCAGAAACTCCAGAAAACTCAGGTGGAGGCCTCAGTCACCTGGATCAAAGACTACCTGACAAACAGACCACAGTTTGTGAGAGTGAAGGGTTGTGTGTCTGACCAGGTGGTCAGTAGCTCAGGAGCACCACAGGGGACTGTACTCTCACCACTCCTTTTCACTCTGTACACCTCATATTCCCAGTACAAAACAGACTCCTGTCATCTGCAGAAATATTCAGATGACTCTGCAATGGTCGGGTGTATCAGAGATGGACAAGAAGCTGAGTACAAGAAACTGGTGGACCACTTTGTGGCGTGGTATGGAAACAATCATCTCATGTTGAATGTGAATAAAACGAAGATGATTGCAGATTTCAGGAGAAACAGGAAAAAGTCCGACACCATTTCCATGATGAGAGAAGAAGTGGCGGCAGTGGAGAAGTATAAATACCTTGGGGTTCACCTGGACAACAGACTGGACTGGAGATACAACAGTGAAGCCGTCTACAAGAAGGGACAGAGCAGACTACTTCTTGAGGAAGCTGAAGTCCTTATGGTGCATTCACACCTAACAGCGTTTCAACGGCAGGAGCGTCCAGTTTACATGCAAAGTCAATGGGGGACGCGCTTCCAGCCGTGTCTTGGCGTCGGGCGTCACGTCACGTGCGTGTTGAGCGTGATGGAAAGCGTTTTTCCGTGCACGTGAACCCGCGTCAGCCTCCAAAGCACACGTTGATTTAGCTGAAGATTTCGCGGTTCAAACATTCAAACGCCGTTCAACTCTCCCTGATTGGTTGATCAGGGAGAGTCGGGGGGAGAAGAGAGGGGGTCAGGGGGAGAGGGGGAGAGTCCCTATGTGACGCGGAAACGATTGCGCAACTATGTGACGTATTGTTTGTGGGACACAGAAAAAACCCGCGGAGTCATGGACTATGGAAGAGAAACTCATTGTAGCTGTGTGTTCGCGACAAGTCCTTCACGACCAGTCAAGTCTGCTCTACAGAGACAGAAATAAAAAGCTCCTCGCCTGGCGGAGTGCAGTGAGGACTCGGTATACCGGTAAGCTCCTCCCACACACCCCGCAGCAGTTTCGCGTTCTGGTCTGGACACCAAGTGCGTCCACTTGCGTGCGTGACGAGCTTTTTGGAAGTTGAAACGCTGTTCGGTCTGGACGTACCATCAGTGTTTGCAACAAGATGCTCAATATCTTCTATAAGTCGGTTGTAGAGAGCGCTATCTCTTCTGCCATCATCTGTTGGAGTAACAGCACCAGAGCAAGTGACTTAAAAAAAGATCAACAAGCTCTTAAAGAAGGCTGGATCAGTTCTGGGGACTGCTCTAGAACCTTTGGAGATGACTGTACAAAGAAAGATTCTTCATAAAATGAAGAACATTATAGACAACCCTCAGCATTCTCTTCATCAGACTGTCATACAACAACAGTGTCTTCAGTCAGAGGCTTCTTCAGATCTGTTGTAGGACAGACGGCTACAAGAGATCCTTCCTGTCCACAGCCATCTGCATCTAGACAAACTCTTTAATGAAACCAGGATGATGAGTTACAACAGCATTTAATTTATCTTTGGGATTAATAAAGTATTTTTTATTTGAATTGAATATTTGTCCAATCCTTGCAAATGCCTTCATATTTTGTAGAAACAATCAACTACTGTAAGTGGTATGATAAAAGAGACCAGTAAACCCCAAGTTAAACGTCTTTGCCTTAACATTTTGAGATAATATTAGCTGAAAGGTTGCTGAAATTAACAAAAACATAGTGGTTATTTAGGAAAATGGGAAATGAAAGACTATTCTTAAGCTCATAGCATACAGGATCAATATTAGGTTTATTTTTTATGTAAAATTACTGGTAGTTTGATAGATATGAAGGGAAATCTATTTTTAAAATATACAGTTTTATGCTGTATGGTGGACTAACTAATTTGGTACTTATCACAGTGGTAACCAAAACCAAAAAATAAGTGTTTGAGGGCAAGAGGCCATTGTTGCAGGCACTAAACAAAAAAAACAAAAACAGATTTTAGAACAAGAAAATGTTGATTTCATAGGGCCTTGCTTCTCCAGGTGGTAAATAAGCATTTCTAAAAAGAAAAAGTGACCCGCCATTTTCCAGCCAATAAAAACAAAGTTTGTAACCAGCCAATAAAAACCGAGCTTGAATTTGAATCAGCCAATAAAAACAGAGCTTGAATTCAAATTTCAACAGACCACAAGGGGGCAGAGCCATATATGGCTCTGAGGGGGAGGGATCAGAATGCTTTGCTTGTTGAAATTTTTTCTAAGTGCTGCTGTTCTACAGAAACTGCAGACTGAACCTTTAATAGCTGCTCGAGTTATTCTACAAATAAATAAACTAATTAATTAATTGTTTTATGAATTATAGGTATTTAGCACATGCAATTAATATACTGTATTTAATGATGATCAGGTTATATTGGGCTATTGCAACAGATTGCTGACAACGTTTTTCAAACATAAATCCACAGACATTATTTTTCCCAGTACCAGTAGTTTGTTTTTGCGGTTTATCAAGTCTGTAGTCCCTGGACACAAACTATCATGCACAACAAACTATCAGAATGCTACTACAGTGAAACAGAAGCTGATTAAGCAGGTGCACTGGTTGCAGATAAATACTTTTGGGAAATTTTCCAAGCTTAGTTATTAAAAATAAATAAAAAAAATCCAAGCTTACCATGTCTAGCAAATTCAATAAAGACTTAACAGGTCTCTTGGGCCAAGGTCATGTCTCCTGCCCTAAAATAAGGAAAACTTCATTTGTAAGCCTAATCAAGTGTGAATGTCACAGGGGCAAAGCAAAAATGACTGTGGAATGATAATTTTGTCCAGAGATGATGAAACAACTTCAGAGCTTGCCAGTTTTGTGATACTGGAGGGTGCTAGGTTGTAATGAGGGCGATTAAAACAATTGTCTAAAAAAGCTTTCATCCACTCTGGGTAGTAAAAACAGCTGGCTGTTATGAGAGACAATACAAAATGGCAGCCAAGGGACAACTACCGGTACATACATGAAATGCACTGAGCTCTTCAATTATCAAATTGGCAGAATTTTTTATTTATTTTGATTACGGTAATTAAGTTACTGTAAAACTAAACTGCAATTTTTACTTTTCTGTCTTGACAAAAACAGAAAAAAGTGTTAAAACAATTAGCATATTTTCTTTTTTTAGAAGCTCAGTTGAACATTTTTTTATTTGTTTCCACTTCAAAAATGTACTACTGTTTGAAGATATTTTCTAATTTTGTAGCTAACATTTGCTTGGCTGATGCATAACGTGAAAATGTGGGTACACATTTAAAAACAAGTTGACTTAATTCATCAACTTCATTTCTTTCTTATAGTAAAGTCTAGTAAAAAAATTATTTGAAAGATCTATGACTCACAATTTTTTTCCTTTTATGAACTGGAACCTGGCAGTGACATGGTAAGTTGTTTCTTAACCACTACATTACAGTGGTTTTTCCAGAAAGGATGCTTTTATGACAACATGCATCACTAGAGCCAGACCGATATATCAGTAGCTAGGGCATCTACTGTATATTGTGAGGTGCTAGCTTAGCACCAAGTCAGTGCTGACAGTTATTGACAGGGGGGTTAGGATGGAGTTGTGGGTGAAGGGGCGCTTGGTTCCATTGACAAGGCGGGGTGTCCTCCTTGGATAACGTTAAGGGAAACACTGATGAGTGTTAGTAACATTATCTTTGTTGTCCTCAATTAAATGTATGGTTTGTCTGAAATCGTTACTGTCCTGCAAAGGAAAAAAACGCTATTGCGGTCAATACTAATTAGGCCTTCACCATACCCGACTGTTTAAAACAATGAACTAGAGCTTGACCAATATATCTGTAGGGCTGATATTTTAGGCCAATATAGGCATTTGAGGACATATCAGTAACATAGAGATAATTGGCTTATTATGCGATGATGTAAAAACTTCAAATTTTCACCTCTAATATGCTGGGAACGATCAGTGTCCCTACTTGCAGCAAATGGTGTAATTACAGAATCTGTCCAACAGAGGGTGCATGCAGACTACTTTCAAGTCATGGACATGCACTTTAAAGACCGTGTAAAGTGAAATTAAATGTGTGTTTTTAGTTTGTCACATGGCATAAATATGTGTTATTAATCACCCATATAAATCTGACTGATTAAAAACATTGTTTACCTTATAAAATTAAGTCTCAAAAATCATGAAAAAACATGATTTTGCCTTGCCCTGGAACGCTGGGGGCGTGTCAGTGCGTGGGCGTGGTTTCAGCGCAGCTGCGCTCGTGTCCTGCCCCCTGAGCTGACTGTGTGGAGAGGCAGACAGCAGAGCCAGTAAACCTGCTCTGTTTTTATCTGAGTTCTGTCTGTAACAGCAGCTACTTTTTCCAAGAGTTACGCTGTTTTTGTAAATAGTTTTCTTGTGTGTTTTTAATCTGGAATGAATAAAAAAATTAAAAAAAAGAGTTGTACCATGCGGGAATTGAACCCGTGGGGTTTGGGACAGAAGGCAAGCGCTTTATCCATTGACCTATCCAGGCATTACAGATACTTGGTATAAAACCACGCGGTATAAAAACACGTTATGATTTGTACGGGTGCCCTGACCATTGCGACATCCAGGGAAGATGCACGAACGAGGCATAATTGATTAGCTAGCTAACAATGAACAAAATATCTATGCTATTGCTATCTGATGCTATCTGCGATTCGCGAGTGAACGGCTCCACCGAGGCGAATTTATACGGCTGGAGCTGCAGGGGGTGGGGCTATACTTAAGAAGACCGCGTGACGAAACGCGGTCACATTTAAAACACGCCTAAAAAATCCTGAAACAGAAATATCTTTATACACAGTTTGCTCTATAACTCCAAAATTAATTGAGCTACAATTTTGAGACTTTTTACTCATTTACAAGATTACAATTATGACATTTATAATGTTTATTGAAGAAAATGTTGGAATTCACTTTACACGTCTTTAACTTTCACTTTTAGCACAGCTGAATTAGTTTGCAATACTGTGTAGCATATTTTACTGAACAGAGCCAAGTAACTTTATTTTAACTGATTGGTAAAATATAATTAAAAAAAACAACAATAATAAATCTCTTCAATCATCCAACTTGCTTGTCATTAGCTGTGTGCCTATCAAGTTAGCAAGCTAACGTGTAAACAAATCTAGCATAGGCTATTGCCTTATAAAATTTTATCCAGAACAATAAATTAACGGAGTTTAAGTATCTCGGGGTCTTGTTCACGAATGAGGGAAAACTGGAGCGTGAGATCGATAGGCGGATAGGTGCAGCATCCGCAGTGAAGCGGGCTCTGTACCGGTCTGTCGTGGTGAAGAGAGAGCTGAGTCGAAAGGCAAAGCTCTCAATTTACCGATCGATCTACGTTCCCACCCTCATCTATGGTCATGAGCTTTGGGTTGTGACCGAAAGAACGAGATCTCGGATACAAGCGGCTGAAATGAGTTTTCTCCGCAGGGTGTCTGGACTCTCCCTTAGAGATAGGGTGAGAAGCTCAGTCATCCGGGAGGGACTCGGAGTAGAGCCGCTGCTTCTCCACATCGAGAGGAGCCAGTTGAGGTGGCTCGGGCATCTGGTTAGGATGCCTCCTGGACGCCTCCCTGGGGAGGTGTTCCGGGCATGTCCCACCGGGAGGAGGCCCAGAGGAAGACCCAGGACACGCTGGAGGGACTATGTTTCTCGGCTGGCCTGGGAACGCCTTGGGATTCCCCCAGAGGAGCTGCTCCATGTGGCTGGGGAGAGGGAAGTCTGGGCCTCCCTACTTAGGCTGCTACCCCCGCGACCCGACCCCGGATAAGCGGACGAAAATGGATGGATGGATGGAATAAATTAACGTAGAGGTAAAACAGTGTTAGTAATGTTTTCTTTGTTGTCCTCAATGAAATGCATTGTTTGTATGAAATCTTTACGTCTCTGCAAAGGAAAAAAACACTACTGTGGTAAACTGAATTGAATTGAATGTTGTCAATATTAATTAGCCCATCACCATACATGACTAACTGTTTAAACAATGAACAGGTAAGGGTACCGTATTTCTTTGTTTAATTCTTAGTTTTGTACCACACAATAACTTTATAGAGAATAGTAGTGGATAGAAAATGTGAAAGCATGTTTCAAAACTTCAAGTGTTAAAACAGGTTTGAAAGTAACTATGTACTGTACTGTACTTTGATTCTTGGGGGTAGACAAAGCTAAAAAAAAAAATCAGCCAATACATAGGTTATCGGCATTAAAGGGATTGTGACATGATTTTTTTACTATTCATAAAATTGCTCAAAATATATATATTTTATCATTTAAATATGTTTGTTTTTGCAAACAAAATGATAAATCACTTTAATTTTGCTTTAAAAGTGATTTTGAACTTCAAGCCGTGTTTAATCATGGGAAATCCCATTACACACGAACGCACCATCTGTGATGTCACACTGGGCAGAGCTCTGGGCTTGTCACAGTGCGCAGGTATGAGCAGCTCGACATGAAGGAAGTCTGATACAGCATCAGACCTAAATTAGATCCTGTTGTTTCTTGTTCCATCACCCAAACAATTTTCTGCTTCCCAAAATGAAGACAAATAGCTCAAATCTTCACATAGATTGCTAAATTCGTCCAGTTTTAAATTGTCCGCTATTAAAGACACCACAGCCCTCTGCCCAGTGTGACATCACATATGGTGCGTTCGAGTGTAATCGGATTTCCCATGATTAAACACGGCTTGAAGTTCAAAATCACTTTTAAAGCAAAATTAAAGTGATTTATCATTTTGTTTGCAAAAACAAACATATTTAAATGATAAAATATATATATTTTGAGCAATTTTATGAATAGTAAAAAAATCATGTCACAATCCCTTTAACCTTCCCCTTCCAATATCGGCATTGGCAGTAGCCAAAATATCCAAATCAGTTGGGCTCTACCTACCACCCACTGATCCCCCTCCCAAAAACAAGGGAGAAAAAATAAGTGTTCTGGCAGACAATACTGCCATCATAGTCTATTTGGAAAGGATTACAAAGCAGAAACTACCACAGGTGATTTACATACATCTTTACTGCCCAAAATACATTCATTCCTCCATGTTGACCTTCTGCACCTGTAAAAATGAAGGAATAATGAGATCTGACTAGCCGGATTAGCCGCAGCACATGTCTTCATATCTAAAACCTCTGTTCCGTTAGAAAGTTTTAAGTAGCGGGACTTCAGCAAGTGGACTTTAATACAACACAAGTCTTTATCACAATCATGTGAACACAAAGACACTACCGAGTTGAACAAAGTGTAAAACATTTACGGTAAACTTGTTAGTGGAGAGCACAAAACACAAGCTGAAAAAAATAACAGTCGTATTTTCATGCACTGTCACTGCACGGACACGGTTTAATCCATGACTTTAAAAAGTTTGATGTAGGACAAGTCATAAGTGTTCCAAAAATAATCACAAGCCAGCCAAGCAGAGCAGCTCTCTGTAGAGCATTTTAAATACAGGTAGTCCTCGACTTATGACAGTGGCGAGTTACGACGTTTCGTGGTTACGACACGCATCTCCATAAAAAATAAATACATTTTTAAAATGCAGAGTTACGCAGTTTCCGGTTAGCTGCGGAGGCTACAGCTGTTCTGTACTCTCTAAAAAAGCTAAGTTTGGTCCTTTGGACATTCAAAAAAACAAAACAAAACTTGTTGGAGCAAGCTGGACAGGCAACAGCTGTGGAAAAGTAGCCATTTTATGGATGGCGGTTTTACAACAAACGAATGGAGAATCCAGAGGAGGGACGGAGGAACGGAGGAAATGGCTTCACCAGCAATCCAGAGTCGGAAATTAACTATTTTTTCTAGGGGTGCACCGATTTCAATTTTCTGGACGATCAACGATCACCAATTTTTAGGAAGTCTGACCTGCCGATTCCGATTTTGGCCGATACCGATTTTCAGGTGTTAAAAGATGAAAATGCACCTTAAATTTTCCAATCTTACTTTATTGGTTTTTTTTACTGTTTTCTTGTTGCTGTGTTCATCTGTGACCATCTGCTCATACAGACTCATGTTCGTGCTGCTGTTTATTCCCACTATATTAGGCTTAGTGTATTACTAGTTGATGTTTTTCTTAGTTAGTTCTAGATGTTATTACTGTTTTTCTCTTTCATTTGTTGTTGGATGTAACTGGGACCTCGTGTACATAATCTCGTTTTCATCACATGTACCACATGCGGTGCAAATGACAATAAAGACTCTCTGACTCTGACTCTCTGACTCTGATTGTAAACGAAGTTTAACCATAAAAAAAATCAGTTCTTTTTACTCTTTCACTTGTTACATTTTAAAAAACAAAACAAAAAAAGATAATGCAGCATGTGTAACATTTTCAAGTCAGTGGGTAATAAGAAACAACACTCGCAAAGCTAAGTTTGTCCTCACAGACTTATTCCAGTCACTTTTTCATTAGTGGCAGGTTTTTCTTGATGAAAAGCATTTCTGCTTTGTCACCAGACAGGCGACTTCTTTTCTCATCATCTACATGTCCAGCCAACTAAACAGGCGCTCGCTTTCAATGCTTGTGCATGGGGCAGAGAGATACGTTCGGGCAAGTAGAGCAAAATGAGGGAAAATTTTCATTGATCCTCCAGTAGACCAATGGGTCCTGGCCCCTTTCGACAGGAACCTCCGATAGGTAGTTCTGTACCTGCATAGCTGAAGGGCTGGCCAGCTGTTGCTCCTTTTCAATGTACCTGTACTCCTTTAAGATTTCATCTTGAACTGCAAACAGTAGACTACACCTTTTTGCTACAGATTCATCGATGTCAGGAGGATGTCAGGAGGTCCCACTTCAGAGAATGTTCCTGCAGCAGGTGTGCATCTGGTCCCCCCCTCTGCTGAGTAGTGATTCTTGTACCTTGTTTTGCATAAACAAAGAAAGATGGGTCAATCATTGTGTTTTGTATACATTAAAAGTTTTTTTAATTGCATGTAAATAAAGAAATGCATATGAATGCATTTCTTTATTTACATGCAATTAAAAAAAAACATTTAAATTAAATTTAAAATAAACATTTCTTGATTATTGAAATTTTCAATCAAGAAATGTTTATTTTAAATTTAATTTAAATGTTTCTTGAAATATAGTAGTAGGCTACAAGTAATTGTAACTAAAATGGAATATTCACAGTTATTTACCTTGGATCCAGAATAGTGACCAAGCTGTACAGGGGCTCATCATGCTCAAAGTTGATTCATCTTTTCACAACAGCCTCCAGCAGTGTAGCTTTGGCTTTACCCACACCACGGTCTGTGCTTGAGTACTTGATGACGTTCGAATTGTTCGTCAATCCACTGTGCAGTAAAACTTAACATGGACATTAAACTTACAGCAGAAGTCCAGATGTCTGTTGTAAAGCCGAGTGTATTTGGATTAGCTTTTAGCAGGCTGCGGGTGTCTCCCCAAAGCTTGGCTGAACTCCGGTAACGAAACCTCAGAAAAATATATTCGCCTCGGCATATTATTATCGTGGGCTCACGTGCTTCATTAAGCTTCTAAAACTTTTGTCCTCAACGATTGAAAAGGGCTGGTCGTTTAATGCCATGAACTCCATCACTTTCCTCGTGGTAGCTTTGCTCTTTTCGTGCTCATAAAAGTTAACAGCAGCACACCGACTGGCTCTTTGATAGCGCTAGCATTAGCATTAGCCTTAGCTTGGTTGCTCGCTTCAAACGTTGCACACTTGGCTGCGTGGCGATTTCTTATTATGGCAAACAAGGCTGGTTGTATTAAAGGTTTTTGTTGTGGCTCCACCACGACTTACTTCAGCTTTACACAAATTGCGATCTTTTGCTCATTTTAAAATAGAACTTCCAAACAGACAACATGGCTGCTCCGAGTGACCTGTGTTGACTGTTTAACGCGCATGTGCAGACGTGACCTGGTGCGCGGGTCTGAGTCAGCCCCCTCTCAGCCCCCCCCCCCCACCTCCTCTCACAGCAGAGAAAAAGGGACAGCGGCTGATTTTCAGAGGCATGTGCGATCGGTGGATAAAATCGGCTTCTCATTTAACGATCGGCCGATCGCCGATTTCCCCAAATTAAGGAAATCGGGGCCGATCGATCGGCCGGCCGATTTATCGGTGCATCCCTATTTTTTTCCTCCATTATGGCTCTCAAATGTATGTGTTTTTTGATAATTATGTAGGGTACTGTGTTAAGATAGGCCAAGTGTTTGGTAAAATACAGTACTGTACGTATAAGGTGCAGACTTAATCCAAAATTCGCTTTATGACGACGCGCAAGAATGGATCTCCGTCGTAAGTCGAGGACTACCTGTACTTAAAAATCCTGTTGGGAATGACCAGCTCTTAATCTCACACTGCATATGTAATCCAAAAATTGTGTTAGACAAACTTCTCTCAAAGACTTGTTTCTCTCAAAAGAAAAAAAAGTGGGGTGAATAATGATTCAAGGTCTTTAATAATGGCTGCATGCCTGAGAGCAAATGAGGCTACTCTCATTGTTTTAAATAGAAGCTGGTACAGGTAGTCCCCGATTTACGAGCGCTCTGATCTGCGAGGTTCCAGACTTACGAGCTGCACATTTTTGGAAAAAACGAAAAAAATACCGAGTTTTCATGTGTTTTTTCACTTCAGTTAGCAAGTTAAGCATATAAACACACGTTTCCGATCATTTTTATGCACTCAAAAGTAGTTTTTAGATGAAAATAGAGTGTTTTTAGGTGCGCTAGCGAAAACCGTTCCAATTTACGAGCGGATTTCCGGATTTACGAGCGAAATGGCGGCCGTTCCAAATTACGAGATTTCCGGTTTACGAGCGCCTCGTTGTAACGGATCCCGCTCGTAAATCGGGGACTACCTGTATTTGGTAGTTTGAGTGCCTGGGGGAGGGAGGGCTGTGGCTTCAAGTATGCACAAGCCATTTGTGTGTTGCCTTTGAAGCCGGACTGTTGGTTGTGCTGGGGGTGGGGGGGACACAGTACAAGAGCAACAGTAACCGTGTTTCCATCCATTTTCATTTCGAATTTTGAGCTAATTTTTGAAATCTCGCAAATATGTAAATACAAATTAATGCGAAGCAGAAGTGTTTCCATCTACTGGCTTGTAGCGCATCTACCGGGCCACACACAGCGTCATTACGTCAGACGTCAGCGTCATTACGTAATGAAAATCTCATCATACAGAATCCTTTCAATAATGGGGAGTGGTGGTACAGTGGTTAGGGGCCAAGATGGTGTAAATGGTAAATGGAGCTTATTTATATAGCGCTTTCCAGCCCCCTGTGAGGGACCCCAAAGCGCTTTACAATACCAACCATCCACCCATTCATACACACATTCATACACCGGTAGCGGCGACTGCCATGCAAGGCGCCTTCCAGTCCTACCGGGAGCAACTCGGGGTTAAGTGTCTTGCCCAGGGACACAACGACACATGGTGTGAGTAACCGGGATTCGAACCTCCAACCTTCCGATCGGGAGACGACTGCCATTACCACTACACCACGGCCGCCCACAGTATAGAGGCAGTGTAGAGGCAGGGGAGCCGGACTTGGGACCCGAAGGACCCAGGTTCGATCCCCAGTCACTGCATACCTTGTGGCGTCTATGGGCGGCACACCTCATCCCCAAATTGCCCCCGGGCGCTTTCAATAGCTGCCCACTGCCCCACCTGGTGGTGGTTGGGTTAAATGCAGAGACTAATTTCGTCTTGTATGGAAACATACACAGATGACAAATGTGACATTATTATTATTATTATTAGACGGTGGACCTGTGATCGGAAGATCGCCGGTTCAAGCCCCATTACCGACAACATCAAAGTGTGGGTGGAAAAAAGTGAAACACCCACACCTGCCTCCACCCTCATTCGCCCCACTGTGGGCCCTTGAGCAAGGCCCTTAACACCCACCATCTGCTCCCTAAAACAGGTCTCTCTTGAAAATGAGTTCTCGTGGCTCAATGAGACTACCTGGATATATAAAGGGTAAATGAAAAAAAAAAATGGGAAAAAAATACAAGCATCTTTGTTCTTTTACAGTTTATTTATTTATTATTATTTTGCTCGTAGTCATATTAGAATTGTCTGTGTTGTATTCAGTGTCACATTCAGTAAAGGACTTTTACCACAGCACTCTCATCAAACACAGTTGACTACAAAGATACCAGACAGACTGCTGTGGACATTTATGTAACACAGATCTTACAGGTGACTAGGCAAATAAACCATACATTACACTTAAAGGTAGTAATTACTGCAGCGCAAAAATATAGAGTATGCTGCCAGTTGGATATCTGATTGCCTTTAGCTCACACTCTGCTCAGATAATGCTGCAGAAGAGTGGTGAAATGAGAAGAATTCAGCATAAAACATTGTTACCACACAGCAGCTGTCTGCTTCTCAATGCTTAAAACCCCCGCACTGGAAGCCAGAAGAGAGAACTTCAGCTACAAGGACACTTGACTGCTCCATGTACAGTAGTGTGCTAAAACGAGCTGGTTAAAGGTACTCAAAAGAGTGAAATGGCTTTGAAAGACCATGGATGAACAGTTAATTACAGCACAATGATGTAAAACTGCAGGCTGCTACATTTAGTAAATCCCACCACGCAGAAAAGTATGTTTAATATTTACTGGAAATGATAAAAATGAAAGAATATGTACTCGACACCAAGAAAGATGTGGCAAAAGCAGCAAATCAGCAGTTTAGCAGCACCTCCACAGTCTAAATGGGACATGTTCCAGCACAGAAAACAGCTGTAGGTCAGTCAATACACAATCACTGCTGTGCCCTCTTTATTGCTATTCCACAGAGCTTGGGTGATTAAAATTGGAGAATGTGTCTGATTAAATGTGCGAGTGCAAAATGAGTCTATAACACATTGTTCCTGCTGTGTTATATTAACTGTGTACTTTAGATTTGGGTAAACTGTATTACACAAGTGATACATTTAAGAAACCTAAACAGAAAATATTTCTCAAGCACTGGGTGTTGTTGTGATTATGATTTCAACTAAGAATACTGTACTGACCATGTTGGTTCGTAATTCATGATGTTTTATGGTTTAAATAGAAAATATAAAGGGTCTGCACTTCAAGTTTTCAGTAGAACGTCATCCTTTTCTATGAACCAGGGGTCAACATAAGTGGTTCCCTTTTGTCAGAGACAACCTGTTTTTGTCTTGAACAACAAGATATTGCCTTGAGATTTTCCAGTGAACAACCAAGTGAAATAGACATGGATTAAAGTTCTACAATGCTGCAATGGATTTCCACATTCTGTAAAAATTAAAGTGGGGGGAAAAAGGGTTTTCAGCCATCCCGATTTGGGTGGGACAGTCCCGGATTTTGATGCCCCTGTCCTGCTTCCTGCATGAGGTAGAACGGGACACCAAAATATCCCGAATTTTACAAGAGCTGGCTGGGCTGACCTGTTCATGCTGTGTCTGTGTGAGAGGAGGGACACAGAGGGGTAGTTCTGCAGGCTTCCTGCAACAGCAAATGTGAGGTTATCATAACAAGCACATGTTCTCAGCTTCCAGAAACTAACATTTTTCTGATAACACAAACGACTGCAAACATACAGTAACGCACAGTGAGCAAGAAAACAAAATGTTTAAAGGTTTCCGATAAAGGTAAATAGTCTGATCTTTAGTTGTAGTGAACATTATTAGTGGACAAATGGTGGATTAATGTTTTTTAGACAAAGATGTGGTGTTTGTAAGCAAGCCTGTATTTCTTATTTGTGTACTTGTTCCATTTTGCCTACCTGCTGCAGAGGATATTTTCTGATAAAAGTACAAAAAAAGTTGTGTTCTGAGCGTGGTCATCCTTGTACAGACGTGCAACTTGGGCACATGACTAAAATAACTCAAAGGGGACTGTGCCGCCGGAGAAGCGCGCTCAGCCTGTTAAGTGAGAGAGGAAGCTGCATCTGCTGCTTTATAATTAAACAACAACACTAAAATATTTTATTTATACACCCCAAATTTTGCTAAAATGTGTCACCCCGTTTCACTAATTCTCCACAGATGTTCTCCCTGTGAAAGACTTAGTTTCAGGTGTTTGTAGTTTATCATAAAAATCTACTATATTCAATTCTACACTGAATTTTAGCAATAACAAGGTGTTGTGTCTGTTTGGATGTGCTAAACTTGATTATATTTAGAATCATGCTGAGAGATAAGTACTGTGATAAATGTAATTTAATAAATGATCAAATGTAAAAAAATAAATAGTATTAAATTACTACATGAACTGAATGCCTGTAAATATAATACATTTTAATAGAAACCGGTCAGTCTAGCAAATTTAAAAACAATCATTTTAATTTATACTCTGCAAAGTACTTCCTTTGCTATAATTTAAAAAAGTATATAAATCTGACAACCCCTCAACTGAAAACACTGAAAGGACAAACATAAACTACAGATACAGTACGTTGTTCTAAACCCCCCTCTTCATTCAGTATCCATTGGTCTTGATGGTGCGGGTTAGTCTTCTTACGACTTACAATGCTTCAGTGAACACCATACTGTGTACTTTTTATTAAGGTCATGTACACAGTGAGTTTACTGTGTACAATAAGGTCAAGTATGCAGTATTCTCTGATTTAGGTTTAAAACCTTTGAGAAATGGCCTGGCTGTATGCAGGAAAAAAAGCTCTCGAATTTGTAGCATTGTGGGGGTTAGCCTCTAGGAGTACAAAAAGTCAAATTATTTTTTTCTGCTTTAATCCCTGCCCTATGTCTACTGTACTTGTCTCTCTTGCAAATTCTGATGATGAGGAAGAGGATGACGAGGAAGTTCTACTACAGAAAGAGTCACTCATCTTGTGGACTGCTTGGAATTTCCAAGCTCCTGAGTGACTGAGAACATCTGTATGTACAGTAGTCCCTCGCTACTTTGTGGTTCGACTTTCACAGACTCGCTAGATCACGATTTGTCAATGCATATAAAAAAATATATTAATTGTACAGGGCACAATTGTCAACTTTAATATTACTCACAAGATTGGGACAGTATGGGATACTGTACAGTAAAAAGTTAGCAAAAAAATAAAATACTTCAAATTAGAGCTGTCATTTCTAACCTGGGCCCGAAGCCCGGCCCAAATTCAGGCCGGGCCATAACAATGGGCTGGATGGGCGAGCCGGGTTGGTGTTAGGCTTTTGATTGAGACAGCTGGCGATCCAATTAAATGGCAACATGGCTTGCCATAAAATCAAATTATATGGCAACATGACTTGCCATTTTCACCAGCCACACGCGGCCATTTGACCGTATGGTGATCGGCCTTGAAAGAGACAAAAATAAGTTCAGTTAAACTTCAGATGGGACTACCACTACTGCCAGGCAGTGATCCATTGCCCAAATGAACTTCAGCTGCTGCACTCAGCGGACGCGCATGGCCGATGATCCAAACAGGCGAGATCCCAAAGCAGACATGTCAGATCAGGGTCCGTGTCTGAATAATGCAGAATGCAGGCAGAAGCAGAAATGTAATGCTCTTTTACGGCCATGAAAGGACAAACACCCTCAGCTACGATCTTCTGCCCATATTATTCAGCCGCGCAAGTACGCCGACTGTTAATATATATATAAGCAGTCAAAGCTTAATAAAAAATGTTGGAGGGGGGTTTCAGGTTAGGACATGTAATTACTGTTAATTCGTCTGGTAGGGTGGGGTTCAGAAATTATGGCTACGGCCTGGGCCCGAATGCAACTTTACTTTGAACAAGCGCTATTTTGTAGTTTTTTCTCAATATGCCTACATTATATTCCAGCTCATAATGACTACATTTCCAAGAAGTCAACAATGACCTGCCCAGAAGTCTCATCTCCTTCTGCTGAAATACTAGAGGGAAAGTTTTGATTTGATCGGAAAAGTTTGGCGATTATTACAGTGACTTCGGCACCCAGAACAGGAGCAGAACCAGACCAATCTGTTAATCTTTAGAGCTGGTAGCCAGCCTTTGAGAACTTCCGTACGGGCATGCGCAGCCATAGGTCCGGGGCGGTTTCCGGAGCCCCTCAGGACTTTTTTCATCTAAACTTGAACTCGATCTACCACCTCCGGTTTCGCACCGGCCAACTAAAAGGTCTGGCCACCCCACAAAATGTGCTTACGCGCTCAAAGGCTACACCGAACTAGACCACAATCGAACCCCCAGATTCAGTGGTGAACCAGAGAGATCCTAGCTGGCCCACGAGAGCTTCCAAGTGGGGACACACTGCTGTAATTCCGGCACTTTATCTGGAGCCCACCAGGACTTTTTTCATCTCTTGGGTCGGACCGGAACCGAGCCGCTCCTGTTCTGCAGAAACTGGTAAGTAAAAATTTAGTACCGGTAGCTACATTTAAGTATGCTTTTAAAATTAGTAGGTTTAAGAGTTTAAAACATTGATTGTGGGCTTCAGCGCTGCAAGGTACATCTGCAGAAACTAAGGGTGTAACGGTACGCTAAAAGCACATTTTGGTTTGGTTCAATTACAAGGAAGGCTCGGTTCGGTTTATTTTCGGTACAAAAAAAAGACAAAAAAGCAAAATAAAGACTTACAAAATGTTTATTTTGAAAATATGCCAAAAATATGTTTGTATTGTATTGTAGTAATAAATAAAAGTGACCCATAAATAAACAGCACTCTACAATAAATAAACTATATTAACAATAATAAAAATCTTAATAAATACAATAACAGTCAGAACCAGAACAATAAGCAGCAACAGACTGTTTACAATCTAACTAATCAAGTTTTTGTCCAGTAGCAGCAGTGTGGCTGTATTTGTCCTCATTACTGTACTCACAACCTCTTCTTGGACCTACTCCCCCAGGTGGGACAGGTCCATGGAAAAGTTAAGAGTTCAGTTCAGTCATCACACACTTCTTAGCTGGAGGTGATCTCTGATGGATTTCCCTGAACAGGAAGAAGTCAGCTGCTACCTCTGTCCCAGACTGGAAATAAAACACAAAGAGGTAAAAAACATAAGTTAATAAGACTTTGATTTTAAATAAAAAAGATTATTTATATTATAATAATAAAAGAACAATACCTCTTCTTTAACGGTTGAATCTCTCACTCGTCATCATCAGGGCAGAGCTTTAATCTGCTCCAGGACTTGTTGACAAAATCAGTTTTAGCTTTTTCATAAAGAGCTGAACTTTTTGAAGTGTCATAGCGAGGATCAATAACTTTAACGCCTGCATCATAAACAACATTCAGACTTAGATTCAGAGATTTAAAAACTCATACAGTTTGTGTTATTGCTCTGGACCGATCTGAATTACCTGATGAAGTAGTTTAAATGCAGCTGCTGTTAGCGGTCTTTGCAAAAGCTGCTGTTTCTTCGTTCACGTTCGGACGACGTAGTTTCCAGCGCGTTAACGTTAGACGTGTTGCTGCTGCAGATCCAGTCTTCATGAAACAAAGTCGACACACAGCTTTGGATGTATGCTCGTCTTTTAACAAGAAAGCCATAACGTTAACAAACAGGAGACCGCAACAAGATGCTAACGGCTAAATGCTGCGCGTGCTGCGCGATAATAGCTCCGTGCTGAAAAGCGCCCAAGAAATTTTGTTCCGCGGTGCATATATTCCCTTGTTAATAACATTCAATGAGTGAAAAAATAACCGAAACGGTACGAAGGTGGGCCGAACCGAACGTGCCGTACCGAAACGGTTCGGTACACCCACGTGTACCGTTACATCCCTAGCAAAGACAGAACCGAGTTGGACCGGAACCGAGACCAAGAGCTGCTCCTGTTCTGCAGAGCTAGTTACTAAAATTTAGTAGCTACATATACAATACAGTAGACCCTCGCTACTTCACGGTTCTTTTATTTCAGACTCGCTCTATCATGGTTTGGCTTTTTGATAGATGAGCCACATGATCGGCATGGAATTTTTATTTAAAATACATTTTAAATTATTTAGCCTCTGCTACACCTTTGTGCAGCCCAGAGCTAAAGGAAAAGTGTCCTCCTCCACCTTTGTGCACTTTTGAGATTTTTATAAATGAAAAGTGCGTTATAAATTAAATTTATTATAATTATTATTATTAACTCCTTTTCTACTGGTCCAAATTTTTCCTGTACACACACACTCACACACCATGTTGTATATATCGTGATATATATCGTTATCGTGATATAAAAAAGTCCATATCGTGATATATGATTTTTCCATATCGCCCAGCACTACTAGGCATGATAGGTGCATCACTTCACCCGTCTGTCTTCTTACCCTGACGTCACTCTGGAACAGGGTAAATCTGGACTCATCAGACCACGTGACCTTCCATTGCTCCATAGTCCAATCTTTATGCTCCCTAGCAAATTGAAGCCTTTTTTATAGTTAGCCTCACTGATTAGTGGTTTTCTTAAGGCTACACAGCTGTTCAGTCCCAATTCCTTAAGTTCGCTTCGCATTGTGCGTGTAGAAATGCTCTTAGTTTCAATATTAAACATAGCCCTGAGTGCTACTATTGTTTTTCTTCTATTTGATTTCATCAACTGATTATCTTTATCAGATGTTTGAAATAAAATTCGATGTTTTATAGACGTAAATGTGTCGCGGTTAGCTTAGTTGATTTTACCTTGTACGTTTGAGCAAATAGCTCATAAACCACACAGCCGATTTTTTTTTTTCAAACTTACAGAAAGTAATCACTAGATGTACATATACAAACCGTTAGCTGTTGGAGTTATTTGAGATAAAATTCGATGTTTTATAGACGTAAATGTGTCTCGGTTAGCTTAGTTGTTTTTCCTTGTACTTTTTCAAAGCGAAAAAATTTTAATACAGCAGATTTGACCATTACGTGAATTTATTAATTAGCAGGTCTGAGGTCTAAATGTCCGTTTTGGTATACAGTATTTTCTGGTGTATAGGTCGCACCTGTGTATAGGTCGCATTGTCCAATTATCACCAATAGATTGGAAAAATCCCTAGATAGGTCGCACTGGTGTATAGGTCGCACCTACGTTTAGCTCTGCTGCAAATGTCTGCCACAGGAGCGCACAGCAAGGCTTTTAAGAAGATTAACACTTAAAAACAATTATTTGTTTGATAAAAATTATAGCAAATATATGTCTGAGCTGAACTTTTCCTTAATAAATGAACGTAATTGTGAAATGAGCTGGATTAAAAAAATTGTTTCACCGAAAGTGATAACAAGCCATATATAGGTCGCACCTGAGTATAGGTCGCAGGCCTTGAAAAAAACCATAAAAAGGTGCGACCTATACACCGGAAAATACGGTAATTTTGAATTTACCCTTATATTTCATCATAAAAACTATTTACCTATATTGTTTGGTATCGTCTTTTTTAGCACAACCTCAGCTTCATGATTATACAGTCTTTGTTTCATTTTGACAAAATGCATTATCACATTGGAGCAAAAATAACAAAAAAATCAGTTTTAGTAAAATATTGATATGTTTACTATGAAATTCACAAAAATATTTAACGAACCATTTTGACAGCCTAAAATGAAAATTTTATTGGTATATTTTAAGAATTTGTGTACAAACTTAGTAAAAACGAATTAGTATACATATTTTTACATCATAAAGTGGGCAATTTCCCATGCGTGTTTTTACCACTATTTACAATTTGGGTCAAAACACCATCTCCATCAGAAATTCTGTGTTTTTTTCCCCACTTTCATTCAGACAGACCAAAAACAAATTACAAACTCTTCACACACACTATTGCACACTAACTAATAAAAAAAACTGCTATACAGTATCTGAACTGTCAATGGTGCTTTTTCTGCAATTTTTCTAGCAGAGTCTTGAAATTTGTCCCGAACCGCGCCTCTGACGTGATGGGGCCTTCGAGCAGGTCTTTCTGCAGCCTCTCAGGCATGGATGGAGCGAGGCGGAGCCAGGTGGGCCTCTTCGTCATCCAGGCGGTGGTGAGGGAGAGGCAGACCGTGGACGTGGCGCAGAGGTTCAGGATGACGTCAACAGCCTTGCACAGAGAGCTTTTCGTCTCCTCTGGCAGGTCTGTTTCCTCCAGCCTCTTTGAGATGCTGTAGACCAGTAGGGCGATATTGTTGTTTGCAGCTGCCGCCTGAAACGAGCATTGGTGGGCTCTGTTTGAGAGCTGGATGGTCGTCTGGTCATGCTTCCCAGGAGGCACCGGTCACTGGTCCATCCTGGGCGCTTTTGCCCTGAACGCCACCGCAAGGCTTGGCTCCAGAAGGGGAACCGAGGGAACTCCGCTCGGTAAACCGTCCACTCTGGTGATGGAGGCGAAGGTGGAGACAAGAGCCATCAGCTTGCCGGGCCCAGTTGCAGCCTCGTTCCAATGTGACGTCACAGCTGGAAAGGAGGGCCAGATAAGGTCTAGGCAACGAACTGGGGCAGCGTCAAAAACCTTCCCGCCAGATCATCCGATGGGACGGGGAAGAGGAGGGACAGAAAGAATCCCTCAGCGCTAGCTCAGCCTCCTGATTTATGCCAGGCAGTTTCAGAAGGAGAGTGACTGCAGCTGGTAGCGAAGCGGTCACCGGCGTATAAAAAAACCAGAGGTGGTTGAACATCCGCTCGACCATGCCTCTTAAGGCCGGGGCAGAGCTGAGCGTCCTCCCAATACGCCACACTACGGCACATTCTGTGCGCACCCGTTCACCGGGCAGAGCTCTGCTTTCTTTAACACGTTAAATGCTCGCGTTCTCGCTCCAAATCCTTGTTGTAATGTGAGCAGCTGCGCTTGGAGGGGACTAACTGAGGTCGTTGATTGGTCACTTGCTGACACGCCTACCGAAATGATTGACAGCTCATGATACAAGCGCTGGCTTTGGTCCAGACAAGCAGCTGTTCGCTCCGCTGCTCCCACGACGGTCTTTTATCACTTTATATGTTAATATAAACTTCTAAAAAATAAAAACAGGGAGCGCTATTCCAGCAACCCACAGCCTACCAGGAAATATTTAAAACATCGCGCTGCCAGGTAGGACATGAATTCATTCATTTCAGTCATGGAGTGAACGGAGGATGAAGCATTACTCGACTTAGGCCCGATCAGCGATAAAGAAGAGGAATTTAATTCATTTGTGTAACATACAAAACAGTCCGACGCCGGGGAAGTTTATGGTCAGACACCACGCAAGCATGCGCGGTCGTAAAATTGGAGCGTGGCGCGTTTACGCAAGTGTTCAAAGGTTGTGCAAGCGGCGTTCGCACGGCACTCACACAGCGGGGCATCGTGCTCGCGCCAGCGCGGAGGTCTGCCTCTGCCTTTATGGTGTTTTAGGGCAGCGCTTAGCGACGTGTGCGTACCACGCACATTTCATGCAAGCTAAATTTAAACAAAAAAGGTTGCATGTTGTACGTAAAAATAGCAGGCCCTATAATTGCGCCAACAGCAGATGTGCTCTTTCCAGGGATGCTCCGATCAGGTTTTATGCAGCCGATCACGATACCGATCACCTATGTGTGCCGATCACCGATACCGATCACAGATACCGATCACCTATGTGTGCCGATCACAGATACCGATCACCGATCAGATGGATTGACTGTAACTTAATTGGTTTAGTTATGAGTGCTCTTTCCAGGGATGCTCCGATCAGGTTTTATGCAGCCGATCACCGATACCAATCACCTATGTGTGCCGATCACCGATACCGATCACAGATACCGATCACCTATGTGTGCCGATCACCGATACCGATCAGATGGATTGACTGTAACTTAATTGGTTTAGTTATGAGTGCTGCTTCTGGCTACAAGATCTGAAAAGAACCATAAAATCACCATAATTTAGACAAAAACATATTTTTACTCATTTTTTTCAGAGAACAAATACAGACAAACTTGCAGGCACAATGTAACAACTATTCAGTTAAAGGAGACCACATATAGGTATTTAAAATTTTTATGTTATGTCTGTGTGCTATCTTGACAATATTAATTCATTTTAATACACAAAATAATTCTTAGATAATTAATTATACCCTTTTTAATTCTGCCATTTTTAACTTTCGTTTTGAACGACCGGTTTCTTGAAGTCCACGCCCTTCAACGATCTGTTAACGCCCTCTGTAACAGCCAGTATCTGTAATGTGTTGTTGTTTTAAAATTAGCTCTTTTTTATTACTCATTTGACTTACTGTTAGTGCTAGCTTAAGATAACTTACCGAAACCCGTCTGAGCGCGCCGCAATTAGCTGCTCCTTTTAGCATGAGACCACCCGAATCCGAAGCTAATGTTAGCTTGTTCCTCTTCCGGTGTTCGCCAGCTCCGCTCGTTGCACGCGGAGATTTTGGGAGTTATCGCTGTTCCAGTCAAGACAACACAAGTTCACCAAGTGTCTCCCGTAAATTAATCCGTAAGGAGAAGGTCCTCGCTGCTGCGAGGCTGCTGCGAGGGCAGCAGCGAGGCTGTACAGTTGAAGCTCCGCTCCATCCGCCAGAAGCAGTGTCCCGTTGCCGCTGGTCCCTACGCCGGGGGTCCGCTCGTTTAATTTTTGCCGGCTGCGCGTTGGGAGCGATCGCAAATACACTAAAAATTGAACTAAAACATAAAAATAACAATTATACTTTATTTATAAAGCCATTTAAAAAAAACACAGCTGCAACAAAGTGCTGTACACATGAAATTAAGAACATATAAACAAAAGATGAGATGAAATCATGAAAAACAACAGTCATGTGTTTAATACAGAAGTGGGTTGAGCCTAACCAGGGGTTGCTAGGTGAGGGGCTGGACTCAGGTTTGAGGTGATTGGCTACGGCCTGTGACGTCAATAACTGCAGGAAGTGTGAATCCTGGTGTATTTATCAAAAATAAATAAATCTACTTAGAGTAAATAAACCACTGGGTGCATTTTTTTGGCACAAGGACTGTTTTTTTATGAAGTAAATACCCAAAGTTGAGTAAAAAAAACATTAAAAAGTGAATTTTGCATCTGTGGTCCCCTTTAAAAGTAAAAAAAAAAAAAAAACTTAAATTTAACTCAGTAACACAATCTTTAAAAGACTGAAAACAGTGTAGCTCTCAACAGGCTAAATAGTGCAAAGTCAAATAAATGTCACAACATTGCCTAAATAAAGTAAAAAAAATAAAGTGAGTGCATTCAAATAAATAACCATACATTACAAAATCAAAAATACCTGAGAGCAAGAATTGCTGTTTTGTGCATCAGCAAAAATTGTGCATTATCAAAGAAAAAAACTAAATGTTTACCTTACTTTCAATAAAAAAAACACATCTGTTACTTCTTATATAAAATAAAATACCCAATTTGCTACTTAAATAACATAATAATAATAATAATAATGAATTCCATTTATAATGCACTTTTCATTAATAAAAATCTCAAAGTGCTACAAAGTGTAATAAAGCAAAGATCAAAATAAAACAAGTGATAAAATCAAATAAAATCAATAATAATATCGACTAAGATCAAAGATAAAATCATGTGGATGCAGATTAGGCTTGCTTAAAAAATAAATAAAATAAAACAAGTGATAAAATCAAGTAAAATCAATAATGATATCAGCTAAGATCAAAGATAAAATCATGTGGAGGCAGAATAGGCTTGCTTAAAAAGAAAGGTCTTTATGCTGCTTTTAAAGTCAACCAGTGACTGTGGAGCTCTCAGGTCGTCAGGGAGGGAGTTCCACAGGCGGGGGGCAGCCACACAGAATGCTCGGTCTCCCATGGTCCTCAACTTGGTCCGAGGAATATGAAGGAAATTACTGTTCTGTGATCGTAGAGACCGGGTGGATGAATATGGTGCAAGAATGTCCTTTAGATAGTCAGGTGAAGTGCCGTGCAAGCATTGATGGGTAATGAGAGCAGTTTTGTACTGAATTCTGTAGGTGACAGGAAGCCAATGGAGGTTATGGAGAATGGGTGTAATATGTTCAAATTTACGAACTCTCAACAGAATCCTTGCTGCACTGTTTTGAATGTATTGAAGTTTCTGAAGGTTTTTGCCAGGGATACCAATAAACAGGGAGTTGCAGTAGTCGAGCCTGGAGGAGACAAAGGCATGGACGAGTTTCTCAGCATCAGGAAAAGTCAGAGATGGGCGAAGTCTGGAGATGTTTCGAACATATGGTCTTAAAGACCTTAAAACAGAGAAACAGCAGCAAAATTAAAGTGCATTTGCTTTGAACAGGGAACAATGTTGAACACAGCATTAATAAATTTAAATCTGCAGTATAATAGTTCGTCATTTCTTATCTGGCAACCCCTGCAGTATAATAGTTCGTCATTTCTTATCTGGCAACCCTGACTGGCATGGAAACTAGCCGACCTCGGAGCTGCCGCGACCAGAGAGGGCTGAACGCCGCGAACGGACTGAAGAGCCATCGACAGGTACCACAAAACAAACTAGTGCACAGACCTCGGAGCTGTTGCGACCGAAGGAGGCTGAGTGCCGTGCAAGAACCGGGGTACCGCTGTCGGGAGCTACGAGCTGGGCTAGCATTGGAGCTACGTGATGGCAGACATGTTTGTTTATGATCTGCTCCCTCTACACGCATGCACAATTTATGCCCACTGCGCGCCAGGAGCGGGGTGAAAGGGGGAGGGGGACACTACACTGAATGCTGCACAGGCTGTTTTTGTGATCGGCAATGGAAGACATTTATCGGAAACGCCGATCACATACTTTTTCATGAAAATCGGCCGATTATGATCGGTGGCCGATCGATCGGCACATCCCTAGTTTCTGTAACTTTTCATGCAAAAAAACAACGCCACAAAGAACAGTTTTCTTCTTGGTCGTGGTTTTAAATAAATAAATAAAGACATCACTCATCATGTCCTGCGGCTATGTTGCCTGAAAAAAACTTCCCATGACATCCGTTAGCCGCCGCCATGCTGCTCTCCAGGAGGGGAGAAGCAGTGGGGCTACTGCTAGCATCGCCTTAACAGGCCCTATAATTGCGCTAACAGCAGATGTGCGCTTCCTGTAGCTTTTCATGCAAAAATAACACCACAAAGAACAGTTTTCTTCCTGGTCGTGGTTTTAATAAATAAATAAAGACATCACTCACGGTGAGTGATGTCTTTATTTATTTATTTATTTCTGGGGCATGCCCTCTCCCTTGTCAACTCCTCTGAGACAGTCTTGCCAAAGTGGTTCAAAACACCAAAGTATATGCTCAGTAACCCAGGTACAAATCCAACAATGTTCAGTCAGGTCATCTGGACAGTTTCTCAAAATAGGCACATGTCAAAGGCTGGTAAACCAGACGTTAGGTGAAAAGTCAGCTATTGTTGTCTACATGTTCAGTGTAAGTTCAAAGAAGCACAACCTTTACTACACACAAGTCAGCCCAGCCAAATAAATGGGTTGGAGTGTCCTTAAAAGTGCGAGGTTTGTGGTGTTCTACCAATAAACTGGACTACCTCCTGAAAGCGGGTCTGCAGAGCAGTGTTAATTTTGACAGCTATTTTTAATTTAGTTTTAGTCTTAGTCATGTGACTAAAACATCATTTAGTTTTAGTCATTACTTAGTCATCAGAATTTTTTTTGTTTTAGTCTAATTTTAGTTGACAAATCAATGAAAACATTTAGTCGACTAAATCTACAGTCAATTAAGTCGACTAAGTTATACATAGTAAAAACTTTTCATCAATTCTCTGTAGTTACTAAAACAAAACAATGTTTTAACCATAATATTAATATTAATATGCAATACATACAACAAATAAAACTTTTTTCAAACATTATTTGTCTAACCTTGCTTTTAACAGTAAAACTACAAGCAGTACTTGAATCCAGTGTTAATTTTGACAGCTATTTTTAATTTAGTTTTAGTCTTAGTCATGTGACTAAAACATCATTTAGTTTTAGTCATTACTTAGTCATCAGAATTTTTTTGTTTTAGTCTAATTTTAGTCGACAAATCAATGAAAACATTTAGTCGACGAAAATAATTAGTCGACAATTAGTCGACAAAATTAACACTGCTGCAGAGGGATACATGAACCAAACGTTGTGTCAGGTCTGACCTGGGGCCAAGATGGTGTAGTGGCAGGGGAACCGACTTGGGACCCGAAGGACCCAGGTTCGAACCCCAGTCACGGCATAACTTGTGGTGTGTTTGAGCAGCACACCTCATCCCATTTGCTCCCCGGCGCGCTTTCTATAGCTGCCCACTGCCCCACCTGGTGGTGATTGGGTTAAATGCAGAGTCAAATTTCGTCTTGTATGGAAACATACACAGATGACAAAAATGTGACATTATTATTACCTGCAGTGGCAGCACCTCACAGCTCAGAGGCTTTAAGAAACAGCTATTACCAGTTCGATCACCGATTATGCTGGTGAAGATTCTCAGTCGTCCAGGACATGATAAAATCAAAAAGGCGTTCAATACAAGATCAACTGGACTTTATTTGTAACAGAAAACGTTTCGACTCCTATCCAGGAGGCTTTTTCAATTCCATGAACAAACTGTGAGAAGTTTGGAGTTATAACAGAACCACGATGAACCATGGTTCTGTTATAACTCCAAACTTCTCACAGTTTGTTCATGGAATTGAAAAAGCCTCCTGGATAGGAGTCGAAACGTTTTCTGTTACAAATAAAGTCCAGTTGATCTTGTATTGAACGCCTTTTTGATCACTGATTATGATGCCATTAAGGCCAATTCAGAGGTAGTTTGCATACAAAGAACCAACAACTGTTTACATACTTTGGCTCTGTTGTGCAAATTATGCTGCATATTGATGATCATAAATCAATTAATTTAAAAAAAGACATATGAAAAGAAAAAGCACATTTTACATGTTACCAGACCCATCCACGGGCCCTGTTGACTTATCTGCCCATCAACATTGACGGTGATTCTGATGCTACAGGTGTACAGCCAATCAAACTCCCAGCACGGTGATGTACAGCATAAATGGGTGCTTAAATAGCTTCAGGAAATCCACACATAAATATTACAACCTGCTAGTCCACGAGTGTACAAAACGTTATCCCCCACCCGTGACCCGTCCCAACTGAAAGATGGCAAAACGTGTCAAAAAGAGAAAATATAGCTGGGACAAAGTACAGTACTGTAGTGGAGTTGGTCAGGAGAAAGGACAGTGGGTCCCCCCTACTGTGGTTCACATGCTGCTTAAATGTAAATATATTTTATGCATACAGTATTTGGGCTGGGTGTGTGAAGCAGGTGTGCTTTGTTGTGCATTCTCTGACTATGGGACACAGTTCAGTGAACAATTGTGTTTTTTTATTTTTATTTTTTTTATTTTTTTATTTTTTTATGCATTAGGCAGACTTTATGCATTTAGACAAATAAGAGAATGAAAAGTTTAAAAAAAATAAGTCTCCATCATTTGTTGTCTAGATTTACTGGTGTGGGATGCTTTCTCACTCTACCAGTGTGTGGGGGCCAGGAGGCTTCATTCTCTGTACAGAGCAGAAATGTGAGGCACAAACTGATTTACAGACAGGTACTTATGCAAAGAAGAGCTGCTATTAAATTTGGACTGGCAGCAGGTCAGACTTGATACTATGGCCTCATTTAATTTTCCAGTCCGTATCTCCATCCCTCCATGTGTAACAACATAAAATATTGTTTTTATAAATCCAGGTGAGAAAAAAACATTTGATTTCTATGTTCTACAGTTACAATAATTTTGACTGCCGAGGTTAAAAATTCAGTGTGACCTAGGGATGCACCAATCCACTTTTTTTATTTATTTTTTACTTCCGATCTGATCCCGATACTTAAAGCTGCACTCTGCAGTTTTTGTAGAACGCAGCACTTAGGAAAATTTTCAACAGGCAAAGCATTCTGGTCCCTCCCCACTCAGAGCCATATATGGCTCTGCTCCCTCTTGCACTCGCTGCAATTTCTGAATGCTCCGCCTCCACTACATGTCCTGTCTCAACCGCTGCAAAGTTCTGCGATTATAGGTTAATAAAACGTTCTAAAAAATATAATAAAAACATGGAGCGCTAGTCCAGCACACTAGCCTGGTTAAAACCCAGACCCTTGTCCTTCACTTCGCTTTGTACTAGGGTCTGGGACTTGTCCCATAGACAAGGATTTCTCCGGTCGATTTTTGACCGGACCAATCAGAGAACAGAAGGCGGAGTTTTGAACGACGTCGACTGACGTCGTCAGTTAAAATGGCTGCCGCCACGAAGGAATTTTCATGAAAACAAGGTAAAAAACTATTATTTCTTTGCTGAGAAAAAATATATTTCTTAGCTGACGTTATATCAGAAGTGTTCCTGAGCTTAACAGTTCCTAAATCAATTCACGAAATGGTCAAATCTGCTGGATTTAAATTGTTTCGGTTTGACATTTTCCAAACAGCCTCGGGTGCGCTACGAAAATAAATGATAAAAAATCGAATTTTATCTCAAATGTTTCATCTAGGCCAACAGTCAGTAAATTAGAGCCATATAATTACACACTGGTAGCAGAAAAAATATCCACCGAGTGGTTTCTGAGCTATTTATCTGATAGCCTGGACCTCGCCAGGCTAAACTAACAAAACTCTGCCTTCTGTTCTCTGATTGGTCCGGTCAAAAATCGACCGGAGAAATCGTTTTCTATGGGAGAAATCTAGCCTGGTTAAAACCAGACCCTTGTCCTTCACTTTGCTTCAGACAAGGGTCTGGACTTTCTCCATTGACAACCAATTCTTGCTGGAGGCGTGGCCTCTGCTGATGGCTGCTCCCCCGTGGTCTGCTGAACTTGACTTCAGCTCCGCCTCCTGCTGAATTTTCTCTCGCTCCGTTGCATTCTGTGTTTATATGTTAATAAAACGTCCTAATAAAATAAAATAAAACCATGGAGCGCTGGTCCAACACACCAGAAGACCAGGAAATCTGATGGGACTCGGGCAGCAACGTAAAACCTGACTTTAATTCTCTCGTGACAACCTGAGGCATTTCCTTGTTCATTTCACTCAGCGGAGGGAGAGGAGGAGAAGGAGGAGGGAGGAGGGAGCGATTACTTGACTTTTGGGGAAAAAAACAAAAGAAAACTCCAGATAAGGGATTAAGAAGGGGAAATTAATAAATTTGTGTCACATATAAAACAGTCCTGCATCGCTTTGCATCGCTTTGAATGAGAACATGCGGCTGCTCGCTGGCTGCGCTGGGACAGGTGGGGGCGTGGGTTAGGGGCCAAAAACTCCGCCCCTTCTGTTCTCTGATTGGTCCGGTCAAAAATCTACCGGAGAAATCGTTGTCTATGAGAGAAGTCCCAGACTGTGCAGTGAAGGGAAATGAGAATTGAGCGGAGCTGTGCAGGAAGGCGAGGGCCAGGCTAGAGAAATCCCAGACCCTAGTCCAAAGCGAAATGAAGGACAAGGGTCTGGTTTTAACCAGGCTACCAGCACACCAAAACACCATGAAATCTGCTGAGCCTCGCGGAGCCATGTTGAACCAGAGTTTAATTCGCTCGTGACAAATTCATCAATTTCCTCATCTTTTCAGTCATGGATCAGTGGAGGAGGAAGCGATCACTTGACTTTTGGCAAAAAAACAAAAGAAAAGTCCAGATCAGGGATGAAGAAGGGGAATTTAATACATTTGTGTCACATACAAAACAGTTTTGCATCGCTTTGCAATACTTTGAACGAGAACCTGCGCGGCCGCGGGGGCTGGGACAGGCGGGGGCGTGGGTTAGGAGCGTGAGAAGTGAGAAGCTCTGTTTTTATTGGCTGGTTAAAAACTCTGTTTTTATTGGCTGGTTAACGGCGGGTCACTGTGGCTTTTTAGAAATGCTTATTTACCACCTGGAGAAGCAAGGGGACTATAGTTTTTTTCAGAGATTACTTTGTCTAACATCAGTCTGTCAGGAGATAGTGACAGAGTGAAGAAATATGTTAAAAATATATCTTTAGAAAACTTACAGACTGCACTACAGAAACTGCAGACTGCACCTTTAAATCTGTATATCGGCCGATACCGATCCAGTTCCGATATCATCATCATCAATTTTATATGAGGCTGTAATAATCTCCTCTCAAGTACAATGTGTACACATACTGTATATGCATGCATGTCCAAAAAGGCAACACGAAGTAAGTTTTATTAATGTTGCTAAGTTTCAAAGTTAGAATTACATTCTGCGAACACAAAACGTGTTTTATTTTATTCCTAGCTTTAAAGTTGATATTAAAGTGATTAATTTAAGTGATTGTTTAAAGTTATTTTATATATTATTTTAATTTTCTTTCTGCACTCTTTTCATTCAATGTTTTCATTTTGATGAATTTGTTCTATTTTGTCTTTTAAATGAATGAATAAATGAATTAAGTAAAATATTAAATAGCTTTACATCTGCTAAGTTCATGGCATAAACCAACACAGACATGTTCCTGTTTTTAGTATTTTACGTCGCTTTATAATGTAGCTGTTTATGTTTAGTTTTTTATATACAAATTTCTTGTAATTTTCAATTCATATGCTTTTTTATGATTGCCTACGGTTGTACTGATAAATATCTCCTGGGCAGGGCCGGCCCAAGGCATAAGAGAACTAAGCGGCTGCTTAGGGCCCCGGGGCCACTAGAGGGCCCCCTAAGTGGAATTGAATTTTTAGGGTAATTATTTCAATATGATTCTATTTAATATTGTAAGTTCAGCTTTTGCGATTTATTGCATAAATTTACATAGTTAAGAACTAATTATTAAGCTTTAAATGTATTTTTTAACCATTTAATGTGGTTTCAAGTAATTGTTAATTTACATTATTTAAAGTACTCTGGCACAACAATTTCCTGTGGATCAATAAAGTTCTATCTTATCTTAAGGATTTCCTTGATATTTTTTATTTTATTTTGTCTGTTTTTTGCACAATTATTTTATTTTTATGCATCTAAGTTATTTAATCTTTTGTTTGTTGTTCATTTTACACTAAACATTAAGGGCGAGATACACTCGAGCGTTCTCACGATACGCCTATACGCAACGTACGTACGTCAAGGCAAAAGCGTAGCCCCGCGTAGCTCCTTAGGGCATGTACGCGCAAAGCTTTTTTTTTACGTCCGCGTGCGCGATGCGCGAGTGTCTGACCATAAACTTCCCCGGCGCCGGACTGTTTTGCATGTTACACAAATGAAATAAATTCCCCTTCTTTATCGCTGATCGGGCTTTTCTTTTGTTTTTTTGCCTAAAGTCAAGTAACCGCTTCTTCCTCCGTTCACTCATGACTGAAATGAATGAATTCAGGTCCTACCTGGGTGCGCGATGTTTTAAATATTCCCTGGTGGACTGTGTGCTGCAGGAAAAGCGCTCCCTGTTATTATTTTTATTTCTGAGATAACTTTTTATAACATATATAGTAGAAACACCGCAGCGGTCTTCAGCGAGCTGCTCATGAGCTGACTGAAAGCTGTCAATCATTTCAGTAGGCGTGTCAGCAAGTGACCAATCAGCGAGCTCAGTTGAGTCCCCTCCGTGCGCAGCTGCTCATATTACAACAAGGAGAACGCGAGCGTTTGAAAGCTGATAGTTTCTGAAGTATAGCAGCAAAACACATGTGCACAAAATGCGCGCGTAGAGTGGCGTACCTGAGGACGCTCAGGTGTATTTCAGGCTTCACTTCTGAACATTACTGTTGCAGTTCTTTAAAACCAAAGATAATAAACCAGACAAACTTTTGCTGTAAAATACATTGCATACTGGTGTTTTTTTCTTCTTCTTTTCTTTTGTTACTTTTAGTACCACAAGATCACACGTGTCGTCAACCTCAAGGTCTGTGGGCCAAATCCAGCCTGCCATAACCATTTCTATGACTCCACAGAGACAGAACTTCAAGATATCAGTTGTGTGCTTCAGTATTACTTTATTAGTCAAATCAAATCAGTTTTTGTGATTATAATGCAAAATTACTCAAACATAAAATAATTAATTTTTAGAAGTAGTCATTGAATGCAGAGAAAATTGTATTTTACCAGTTTGTTAATCGGTCGCTTTATCAATACATTCTGCCGTGTCCTGCCTTTTGAGGACATTTATGATCTTGATGTGGCCCAGAATAAAAATGAGTTTGACACCCCTGCACTGGACGATACATATAGGATAATGTAAACAGGGCTGTCAGAGTTGCAATGAGTTTATGTTAGGTGGGTGAATGATCTGATTTGACTGTTTATTGCAGTAATCCACATTATTAGCAGAAATAGAGGGCCCCAAACAAATTTCGCTTAGGGCCTCATGGAGACTTGGGCCGGCCCTGCTCCTGGGTCTTGGCTGCAAGTATCAAGCTGTGAAATCCTTCATTGTATCCTTGTATGAAATCCTTGTACAGAACTCTGCCGCCCGCTTTTTAACCAACACACGAAAATATGAACACATCACTCCTGTCCTGTCCTCTCTACACTGGCTCCCGGTTCAGTTCAGGATACAGTTCAAGCTGCTCCTGTTTGTTTTCAAAGCTCTGAATGGACTTGCACCTCTCTACATCTCAGAACTTTTGAAAGTCCATCAGCCCGGCAGAGCTTTACGATCTGCCAGTCAACACCTGCTGGAGGTGCCTCGCTCAAGGTACAAACAATGGGGAGACCGGTCCTTTTCTGTTGCCGGCCCAAAAGCCTGGAACAGCCTCCCCCTTGAGCTGCGTGCCACCTCTGATCTGACTCTGTTCAAAACCAGACTGAAGACCCACTTGTTCAAAAAAGCTTTCAGTGTGTAACTTTTATTACTTTTGGTATTTTAGTATGTAGCATTTTTATTTCCACTGCCTCCTTTTATTGCTGCCGTTTCTATTTTCACTGATTTATTGTACAGGTACCTGTTTTTATATTTTCTATCCTGTTAAGCACATTGGTCAATGCAAAGCATTGTAGGAAGGTGCTCTACAAATAAAGTTTATTATTATTATTAATTTTCTACAGCTGATAGCTGTTGGTCATTAATTATGATGAAGTTTAGCAACTTGTCATTAAACATTTGAGCTCCAGGGCTTCAGCTGTGTTTTTCTTGTTCAGTCTGGGGCGGGCAGTCTGATTTCAGTCAGCTGCGCTCAGTCTGTCCCTCCTCTGAGACAGGCAGACTGAGCGGGGCGGATTGGGCGCTGCTAGCCGGGGTCGGGTTGCCTTCTACGGATTGAGCAAGAGGAGTGCCCCGCTGAAGACACGGAGCTAGAATGTCCAATGGACCTTACCAAGCTCCGCCCACAGGGCCGCGTTTCATTGGCTAATACCCATAACACGTCACAGCGCAGCTTCCACGTGCGTGCCGGTCTCACAAAACAAACGCTACGGTAGCGTTTGTGAGACCGGCACCACATGCTACTTACATTGCTAGCTAGCATACGTGCAGAATTTTTCTGCGTCAGGGCTGGAAAAATGCTCCTCCACCGTCAGTGGGGTATCTGTACAGGAGATGTCAGGTACCCTGACCGTATTTGTGGAAGTAAAATTCACCGTTTCCCTATATGTGAAACTGAATGCCTTGCTTGGATCAAAGCTTGTGCACGACCACAAAACTGAACAATTATTTCTTTCACCAGCAGAGAAGGGTTGACCTGCTTTTGAAACCTGCTAGTTAACAACACGCGGTCACGATGAGAGAAAGCCACAGTTCACTGAACGTCCTGGAAGTTGGGAAGAAACAGCTCTGCTAACTCCACATGAGCTAGCTAACACAACGAGCTCTACTGTCGATTTCACCTAAAACTGCACAAAATCGTGACACGAAGGCTGGATTTTAACTAACACACCGGACGGCTGAGCTCGTTAGCCCTCACAAAAGTCGCTGTCGGCGTGTTTAGCAGCTAAAGCAGCAACGGCTAACCAACCACTTAAGGAATGAATGGAGATTACAGTTAGCATTAGCTTTGCGACCAAGGCACACAAACTTTTGCCAACAATAGAAATCGCTGATTTCAAAAGTAACCCTCAAAACCATGAATGCCTGACTTACCCAGCCTTGCAGGACAATAGGCATCAGTGATCCTGTCCACAGCTGTAATAATGCTGAGCCTGAGCGTGTTTTCCCCATCAGACGGTAGCATTAGCTGTGACGCGCACGCTGTTTGGAGGCATCGCGTGGATCAAACAACTTGATAACGTCCACAAAAAAAAATAACATGAACTTGTTGGTTCCCCTGTCCATTGTCATGGCTGATATTTTGTTGGAATCTGGCAGAAATGATACACTATTCGACTCAAAAATACCCTGCAGTCAGTCGACGCCATGTTTTCTATTGACAACAAAGCTGCGCTTGGGAGACGGGCAGCCATCTTGGAGCTTAGGGGGCGTTTCTGGGCGGAGCTTGGTAAGGTCCATTGTCTGATGTCTCTAAAACCAGCAGAACCTCTGTCTGATGTTTCTGAAGACTAGAACCAGCAGAACCTCTAATGTCTGATGTCTCTAGAACCAGCAGAACCAGGCTGTTTAACCCTTCAGGTCTTCAGATTTATCATCAGGTGTAGAAGTATGGTTCTGCTAAAGCAGTGTTCAACCTCTGATGTGGACCTTGTCCTGCTCCACAGCTGGTTCTAAAGCCTGGAACCACCTCAGTGCAATAGCAGGTCCAACTGTCTGCTGTCTGGTTCTCTGCAGAACCTCAGAACTCAAACTTTTTGACACCCTGCAGGAACAGATGTTTCCACGTGGTGGGAGACTGCAGGTCTGGTTATCTTCACAGGACATCAGATCTTTTTCATTCGGACAGTTTATAGAGAAACTTCAGGGGAGAGGTCCACGTAAGCTCCTCCCACTGCAGCCCAAATCAGGTCAGTCAGAACCAGCACAGCAGATTGTCAGGGTGGATGAAAAGTTTGTTAGCCGTTGGTCACAGTGTTGCACACTCAGTCATCACGTTGTAGCTGGCTGCAAACTATGAAATGGATTTCTTGAATGTGAGACGGGTCTTATTACTCTGGGCTTCATGAGACATGCCTTAGGAAATCCATTCCATAGTTTGAAGCCAACATGCAGAGCAGCTGGCAGAGAATCACATGAGAAGTTTCATTAGACACAGACATGCATGTGGATAGGAAATATCGGTAGGTTGGATCGGAAAAATCCAATACAAAAATTATGCTGGTATCGGAGTTCGATACCGGATTGGCCCCATCCCTAGTTACCTCTGCAGAGACCAACCTTTTTTGCCTGTACTACAAAAGGTTCAAAAACACCCAAGAACTTTTGCCTGAGATATGCTGTACTATTCAGCAATCAAATGAAATTGTTCCCTCTTCAGGGTTGCCACATCGTGCCATCCTCCTCCATCTCACTCTGTCCTCTGCATCCTCTGTCCTCACTCCATCTCCATGTCCTCTCTAACTGCATCCATATATCACCTCTTTGTATTTTTCCTGGCAGCTGCATTTCTAACATCCTTCTACCAATATATCCACTATCCCTCCTCTGGACATGTCCAAACTACAGTATATCAGAATTAGAAATGCTAGCTTTTAAAAATGTGTTAACAGCAAGTATGCTGCAAAAGAAAGATTCCCCATTGTATCTGCAATGCTGGGAAATATTTTGAACAATATAACATTCAGATTATCCAGTCATCCATTATCATTACTCGCTTCTCCTTTCCAGGTCACTGGTGCCAATCTCCAGCAATTGCTGTGTGAGAGGCAGGTACATTTGCCCCCATTTCTTCCGCTCATATTAATAAGACAAGTTTTCTCAATTCAATATAATTAATTCAATTAGTAGTTCCAAGTATATACACAGCAAGGTAGAGCGTATTCAGGATGTCAAAGAGAGATTGTGAAAAAAGTAAAATCTTGTCCATACCATCACTGATACAAAAAGTTTGAATTTCTTTGAAAATATAAAACAATGGGTTGTTTGGGGATGAATCACGATTTAGGGGTGCACCGATTGCATTTTTTTTGGCCGATCACCGATTTCTACAAAGTCTGACTTGCCGATTCAGAGTTTGGCCGATACAGATTTTGTTTTATAAGCAACACTGTTAGATGTTGTAAGATTACAATGCACCTTCAAATTTCAATCTTATTTAGTTGAAAAACAGACCCTTGAACAATATTCTAGAAACAATACAAACTTGTTTTAACTGGTAGTGCTCTGAATATAAATGAAGTTCAGACAATTGTTGTTCAAACAAACAAAAAAATCTGTAAAATCGGTTTCTCATGCAAGCATTGGCCGATTTCCCAAAATTAAGGAAATCGGTGCACCCCTAAATTCACGATGCAAAAATTCAGTTAGAGAAGTGCACTTGACGCAGTTTGACCACTTCAAATTAGGGTCTGCGCATCTAAAACTATGCATGCCAGTGACAAACGCAAATGTGCATGCTTTCAGTTTGTTTTCAACAGGACAGAAGCAGAAGTAAAGCATGTGAACGAAGGCAAACACAGCTTGCAGGTGAATTACTACAACACACTGGGAACCAGCAGACACGTCAATGGCGGTTCCCTGTAAGAAAAGTTAAGCTGCCACCTCAAAGCCACTGAAAACTGATGTTATTGTGAGGAGCTGGCTGCAGAGCACACCGAGCCAGCTAGCTACTGATCGAGCCGGGCTACTTTATACTGTAATAAGCAGATGTATCGTTAGCATGCAAGCTAACAGGGATATGCATTACACACACAGAGTCGACAGAGAGCTTTGAAGTTCCTACATTCTCGCTGGGGTTACTTTAAAATAAAACCAAACAACACGCTGGGTGTTTTAATTAAAACGCATAAAGAAATGTAAAACTGTTGTCGTAAGAAAAATAAAAAAATATTAAGACAAGCTGAAGCCAAGAGGGGGACAAGTTAAATGTTGCTTTCCTGGTGTTAAACTGCATAATAATGTCTGGACGAGCCAACGGGACATGACGATAGCAACCTTACCTTTCTACTGCCCGTCTTGTTCAAACACGGCTGCAGTTGGTCGATTTCGGGACGTCGGTCTTTTCAAAACACTCCCGTTGTGCTTCAGGTTGATCCACGGTTTCCAAAGACAGTCTGAGTGCTACTCGTCCTCGTAGCCACAACAGCGACTGAATACAGACAGTCGAGTGGCTGCTTGCTTCTCACTGGGAAGAATCTGAAGTGTCGCGAGAAAGGGCGAGATCTTGGAGGCGCCTGCGGACCAATCAGATGAGCCGACTGGAGCCAAGCAGAGCCAGCCATAGAGCCAGCAGCCCCCACTTCATCTCTTTTTTATTTTTTTTTATTGAATGAAGCAAAGATAAACAATTCAAAAATATCAATATAACGGCATACAATAAAAGAACAGGAGGGGAAAATAATAACATTTGATATGATAATAAAATTACACAGAGAATTATTAATATCAATCTAAAAGACAAAAACAAAAAAGATTTAAAAAAAGAAAGAAAAATAACATAGCATAATGCTAAATTAGTAACAAATGCAAGAGAAGTTTCAAGTTTTAGGATAAGCCATTAAAGGTTCAGTCTGCAGTTTTTGGTAGAATGCAGCACTTAGGAAAATTTTCAACAGGGAAAGCATTCTGGTCCCTCCCCACTCAGAGCCATATACTGTATGGCTCAGCTCGCTCTTGCTGTCGGTGAAATTCAGCTCTGCTTCCGAATGCTCCGCCTCCACTACATGTCCTGTCAGCAGCTGCGAAGTTCTAAAAAATAAAATAAAAATTAGGAGCGCTGGTCCAGCACACCAGAACACCATAAAATCTGCAGAGCCGCGCGCAGCCACGTTGAACCAGAGTTTAATTCGCTCGTGACAAATTAATTCATTTCCTCAATTCATTCATGGACTCAGCTGCGGAGGATGAAGCGATGACTTGACTTTTGGCAAAAAAACAAACAAAAGAAAAGTCCAGATCAGGGATGAAGAAGGGGAATTTAATACATTTGTGTCACATACAAAACAGTTTTGCATCGCTTTGCAATCATTTCAACGAGAACCTGCGCGGCCGCTGGGGCTGGGACGGGGGGGGGCGTGGGTGAGGAGAAGTGAGAAGCTCTGTTTTTATTGGCTGGTTAACGGCGGGTCACTGTGGCTTTTTAGAAATGCTTATGTACCACCTGGAGAAGCAGGGGACTATAGTTTTTTTCAGAGATTACTTTGTCTAACATCAGCCTGTCAGGAGATAGTGACAGAGTGAAGAAATATGTTAAAAATATTTTTTGGACAACTTACTGACTGCACTACAGAACTGCAGACTGCAGCTTTAATATATTCGTATAAGAGTCAGAGAGTCAGAGAGTCAGTCAGAGAGCCTTTATTGTCATTTGCACCGCATGTGGTACATGTGATGAAAACGAGATTATGTACACGGGGTCCCAGTTACATCCAACAACAAATGCAAGAGAAAAACAGTAATAACATCTAGAATTAACTAAGAGAAACATCAACTAGTAATACACTAAGCCCTAATGTAGTGGAAAAACATCATTATAAACAGCAGCACGAACATGAGTCTGTATGAGCAGATGGTCACAGATGAACACAGCAACAAGAAAACAGATCAGCATCAGCATGATGTGATATTTTGCAGTGTTTATTCTCATTATTTATTTATTCATGAGTCTAACAGCCTCAGGGTAGAAGCTGTTCCTCAGTCTAGTGGTTCTACATTTGATGCTCCTCAACCTCCGTCCTGAGGGGAGTGGGGCAAAGAGTGAGTGTGCTGGGTGAGTGAGGTCTTTCATGATGCAGGTGGCTCTTTTCCTGCATCTGGAGGTGTAAATGTCTGTGATGGTGGGGAGACTGACTCCAACAGACTTCTGTGCAGCCTTCACCACTCTCTGTAGAGCTTTCCTCTCTGCAACTGTGCAGCCTCCATGCCACACGTTGATGCTGGAGCACAGGATGCTCTCCACTGCACACCTGTAGAAGGAGGTGAGAACTGGGCTGCTCAGACCAGCTCGTCTCAGCCGTCTGAGGAAGTAGAGTCTCTGATGACCTTTCTTGATCAGGCTGGTGGTGTTGTTGCTCCAGCTGAGGTTATCATTCAAGTGTACACCCAAGTATTTGTAGCTGGAGACCACCTCCACCGCAGATCCACCTATGTTCAGTGGGGCATGGGTGTGTTTGTTCCTTCTGAAGTCCACAATCATCTCCTTTGTCTTCTTCACATTCATGTGAAGATTATTCTCTTTGCACCAGCTCTCCAGGTGTTCCACCTCCTGTCTGTAGCTGGACTCATCATTGTTTGTGATGCATCCCACCACCGCTGTATCATCTGCAAACTTAACAATATGACAGCCTGGATGTGTGGCTGTACAATCATATGTGAGCAGAGTGAACAGAAGAGGGCTCAGCACACATCCTTGAGGAGAGCCAGTGCTGAGGGTTATGGTGGAGGAGGAGAAGTTGTGGATCTTCACGGACTGTGGTCTGTTTGTTAAGAAGTCTAGTACCCAGTTACAAATGGAGGGGCTTAGTCCAAGTGTGGATAGTTTGTCTATCAGAGTTTGGGGGATCATGGTGTTGAAGGCAGATGTGAAGTCCACAAAGAGCATGCGCACGTATGAGTCCTTCTGATCCAGGTGAGTGAGAGCAGTGTGGACCAAAGAGGAGATGGCGTCCTCTGTTGATCGGTTCTCGCGGTATGCATATTGATGAGGGTCCTCGTTGATGTTGACGGTTGTCTTGATGTGGGACATGACCAGTTTCTCAAAACATTTAGCGACTATCGGGGTGAGGGCCACCGGTCTATAGTCATTCAGACCAGTCACTGTGGAGCTCTTTGGAACTGGGATGATGGTGGCGGTCTTCAGGCAGGTGGGAACTGACTCCAGTGAAAGTGAGGTGGTGAAGATGTCAGCCAGCACCTCACAGAGCTGGTCCGCACATTCCTTCAGAACTTTCCCTGGGATGTTGTCTGGTCCGGTTGCTTTATGAGGGTTGATCCTTCTGAGACTGCCTCTCACTTCTGCTGCGGTCACTCTGAGATGCTCTTCATCTGGTGATGAGGTGAGTCTGGTGCTAGCTGGTCTGTTTGGATCTTCAAAACGTGCATAAAACTTATTGAGGGCATCAGGCAGAGATGGGTCCCTGGGGCATTGTTTGCTCTTGCCTTTGTAATCTGTTATGCATTTGATGCCCTTCCACATGCTCCGTGGGTCTTGTGAGGTGAACTGTCCCTCGATCCTCTGTGCATACGTGGCCTTGGCCTTCTTAATGCCATCAACCAGTTCTTTCCTGCTCTTTCTCAGCTCCTCTGTATCTCCGGACTTGAATGCAGTGTCCCTGGCTGCTAGCAGGGTGCAGACTTCTTTATTTAACCAGGGTTTTTCGTTGGGGTAACATTTAACATATTTTTTTATGGATACATTTTCAGAGCATGTGCTAATGTAACCCAGAACTGAGGAAGCATAAAGTTCCAGATCCACTGAGCTCCCATCAGTAGCTGCCTCCCTGAAGACAGACCAGTTTGTCTTAACAGTCTCTCAGCATGGAGGTACTATCTTGAAGCAAAACTCTTATCTCTCTTTGTTCCGGCTTGGAGCGTCTCAGCGGGGGAAGCTGTCTTGGGACCAAGATCAAAGCGCAGTGATTGGAAGCCCCGAGCGGTGGGCATGGCTTCGCCGTGTACGTCCCTTTCACATTCGTGTAGACTTGGTCAAGCGTTTTATTTCCTCTTGTTGCTGGGGAAATGTGCTGATTGAAGGTTGGGAGGGAGACTTGTAGATCCACGTGATTGAAGTCACCAGAAACAATGAAGAGCCCCCCAGGATATTTACACTGCAGCGAGGTGAGTAAGTCATGAATTTCTCCCTGGGCGTCATTAGCATTAGCATCAGGGGCTATGTAAATAACAGTGATTAGGATCACTGAATAGTCACGGGGCATGTAATGAGGACGACACCTTACTGTTATCAGCTCCACAGCAGCTGAGCAAAGCCTTTTGATAACAGCACAGTTCGAGCACCAATCTTTGTGCACGTAAATACAAACACCGCCGCCTCGTGTTTTTCCCGTAGTCTCGGTGCACCGGTCCGTTCTGAAAAAGAGTCTGTCATCCAGCTCATAAACAGAGTCCGGTATATCCTCAGAGATCCATGTTTCTGTCAGGCAGAGCACAGAGCACCTCCTCAACTCCTCCGACGCTGTTACTCTCAGTCGGAGCAGATCCATTTTGTTGTCCAGCGAGCGGACGTTGGACAGAAAAAGAGCCGGCATCGGGGGTCTCCCGGTTTTAGCGTCTGCCCGCAGTCTCGTCATAATTCCTGCTCGGCAGCCCCGCTTCTGACCTCGGGAGCACCGCTTCCTTTTCTTTCCCCTGGAGCGTGAACCGGAGTGCATCTGCTTCCAGAAAGATGTTCTTAACAGCTCCAATCTTCCGAGCTCTGATTTGAGTTCGTTGCTGATATCAGCTGTGCCCTGTGGTAAATCCACTCCGATTCTTAACAGTTCAGATTGGCTATAATTCACCCGCAAAAAACGCGCAGAGTCAGGTACAAAAACACTATTAAAATTACTAAAAACTAGGGATGAACCGGGAGCCCATGAAGCTGCAGCTGGTCTGAGCGCGGCAGATAAGGATTGAGCTTTTGGAATTTTACAGCATTTAAGTACATTTTAAAATATATTTATTTCATTTTTAAAAATTGCGGAACAAGGGAGAAATTTTCAAGCAACGACTTTTGTGGATAAAAAATTTTGCCATAAGGATTAGGTTGTTCATCTCAATTTAATCTTTAGGCTTTTAGAGTAAAGAAGTTGTGACAAACATATTTACAATTACCTATGAAAAAGAAAGAAAGAAAGCCCTTTGTTAAGGGCTGTTAGGTCCCTGTACGACCGGTGTCAGAGCTTGGTCCGCATTGCCGGCAGTAAGTCAGGCTCGTTTCCGGTGAGAGTTGGACTCCGCCAAGGTTGCCCTTTGTCACCGATTCTGTTCATAACTTTTATGGACAGAATTTCTAGGCGCAGCCAAGGTGTTGAGAGGATCCGTTTTGGTGACCTTAGAATCGCTTCTCTGTTTTTTGCAGATGATGTGGTCCTACTGGCTTCATCAGTTCGTGATTTACAACTTTCACTGGAGCGGTTTGCAGCCGAGTGTGATGCGGCCGGGATGAGGATCAGTTCCTCCAAATCCGAGGCCATGGTCTTGAGCCGGAAAAGGGTAGCATGCCCTCTCCGGGTCGGGGAGGAGGTCCTGCCCCAAGTGGAGGAGTTTAAGTATCTCGGGATCTTGTTCACGAATGAGGGAAAACTGGAGCGTGAGATCGATAGGCGGATAGGTGCAGCGTCCGCAGTGAAGCGGGCGCTGTACCGGTCTGTCGTGGTGAAGAGAGAGCTGAGTCAAAAGGCAAAGCTCTCAATTTACCGATCGATCTACGTTCCCACCCTCATCTATGGTCATGAGCTTTGGGTTATGACCGAAAGAACAAGATCTCGGATACAAGCGGCTGAAATGAGTTTTCTCCGCAGGGTGGCTGGACTCTCCCTTAGAGATAGGGTGAGAAGCTCAGTCATCCGGGAGGGACTCGGAGTAGAGCCGCTGCTTCTCCACATCGAGAGGAGCCAGTTGAGGTGGCTCGGGCATCTGGTTAGGATGCCTCCTGGACGCCTCCCTGGTGAGGTGTTCCGGGCACGTCCCACCGGGAGGAGACCCAGAGGAAGACCCAGGACGCGCTGGAGGGACTATGTTTCTCGGCTGGCCTGGGAACGCCTTGGGATTCCCCCGGAGGAGCTGCTCCAAGTGGCTGGGGAGAGGGAAGTCTGGGCCTCCCTACTTAGGCTGCTACCCCCGCGACCCGACCCCGGATAAGCGGAAGAAGATGGATGGATGGATGGATGGATGGATGAAAAAGAATAAGTGTGGGGGAAGCTATATTGAAATCAGACAGTGAAACAAAATGACAAATCTGTAAGATTAAATTTGTTAAAATGTACTATCATCCTTTTTGTATGATTTGTGTGTTTTTATCATTTTAATTAACTTGTCTTATTGTACAGGACGTTGATTATCCCTGTGGTTTTTAAAATGTGCTATAGAAATAAAGTTGATTGATAGAAAACAGTGTTTATAATCATCATCTTATTTAAAAAACGCCTTTCAGGACACCCAAGGACACTTTACAGCAAGAAACATCAGAAAAAATGTGTAAAAACAAAACAAGCACAGTGCAAAGTTCAACATGAATAAATTGAAATATTAAATACATAAAACAGTTAAGAAGGATAAGAGAGTCCAAAGAGATGTGTTTTCAGAGCAGTCTTGAACAGAGAAAGAGAGGTTGTGTTTCCTAAGTCTGGCAGTAGAGAGTTCCAGAGGTGAGGGGCAGAGCAGGTGAAAGCCCTGCTCCCCATGGTGGAGAGGCGGAAAGAGGGTTCATGGAGGTGTAGCGAAGAGGAGGATCTGAGAGAGCGTGATGGGATGGAGATTTGTAGGAGGTCAGATAGATAAGGAGGGGCAAGGTTGTGGATAGATTTGAACGTGAGAAGTAGAATTTTGAAGATGATGCGTGATTTAACCGGGAGCCAGTGGAGCTGCTGCAGGACAGGAGTGATGTGGTTATAGTAGGAGGTTTGAGTGATGACACGGGCAGCTGAGTTCTGGACCATCTGTAACTTGTGGAGAGATTTGTTGGGGAGGCCGTAGAGAAGGGAGTTGCAGTAATCTGCAGTCTGAAGCCATATTGTTCCTTCCCAATGACACAACCTCAAACCACTGCATTGACCTTTCTGCTCTACCCCTGTCCGAAAAACAAAAAGTCACAAATCTGGGAGTGATAATGGATCCTTCCATGAAACTCAACAGTCATGTAAACATGATCGTCAAATCCTGTTTTTTCCAGCTGAGGCGTCTGTCTAAGCTGAAGCCCATATTATCAAAAAACAACCTGGAGACAGTGATTCACGCATTCATTACATCTAGGCTTGATTACTGCAATTCACTTCTGCTTGGCGTCAGTCAAGCCACCATTGCACGATTACAACTGGTTCAGAACGCAGCTGCCCGATTTTTAACCAGCACACGCAAAAGAGAGCACATTACACCAGTCTTGGCCTCCCTTCACTGGCTACCGGTTCATCTTCGAATCCAATTCAAAATTCTCATGTATGTCTACAAATCGCTGAACAGTCTCGCCCCCGCCTATCTCTCGGATCTGATACACCCATATGTCCCTCCACGTGCTTTGAGGTCAGAGGATCAGGTACTCTTAATAGTTCCAGAAACTCGCCTTAAGCGCAGGGGTGACAGGGCGTTCTCTGTAGCAGGCCCAAGACTCTGGAACGAGTTACCGCTGCTCATCAAACAGGCCCCCTCCCTCTCGGTTTTCAAATCCCGGTTAAAAACTCACTACTACTCCATTGCTTTCAATGCCAGCTGATTTGTATTGGATCGTTTTATTTATGATCTGCAATGTTTTTATGTTTTTCGTGTTGTACTTCATTGTCTGTGTTGCCTGTTGCGTGTTTGTTTGTCCAGCACTTTGGTGTGGACTTGTTCCTGTTGAAAGTGCTTTATAAATAAAATGGTATGGTATGGTAATCAATACGGGAAGTCACAAGACTGTGTACCAGGATGGCTGTGGAGCGGGGTGTGAGAGAAGGACGGAGACGGTTAATATTACAGAGGTGGAAATAGGCAGACCGAGTAATGTTGTTGATGTGTGAAGTGAAGGAGAGAGTGGTGTCGAGGATGACACCGAGACTCTTGACCTGAGGGGAGTTGTTAAGGGGGACGAGAAGATGTTCTGATTTTGAAATAGAGTTTTTGGTACCAACAAGAACGATTTCTGTTTTGTTACGGTTTGATAAACCATAGATCTGCTGTTTGCTAACTCTTGTGCACGATATTAGGTCATCCATCCATTTGGTATCTTCTGCTTGTTCTGGAGTCAGGTCACAGGACAGCAGGAAGACCCAAACGTCTCCAGCCACCACTTCCAGTTCTTCTGGGAGGACTTCAAGGTGTTCCCATGACAGCCGAAAGTCTCTCTAGCATGTTCTGGGTCTTTCCCAGAGTATCCTCTCATCGGACATGCCCGGTGAACATACCCAGGGATCTTTACCAGATGCACATATCACCTCAACTGGCTCCTTTCAATATGGAGGAGCAGCAGTTCTACTCCAAGTCTTTCCCGAATAACTGAACTTCTCACCCTCTTGGGAGAGTCCAGCTACCCTGTGAAGAAAACTCATTTCCACCACCTGTATTCAAGATCATATTCTGAATATGATCTGATCTTCATTATACCAGATATTCTGATATTCGTTCTTTCAGTCACTACCCAGAGGTGTGATCATAGGCGAGAGAAGGAACGTAGACCGACCGATAAACAGAAAGCTTCACCTTACACCTCAGCTCCCGCTTCACTACAACGGACCAGCACAGCGTCTGCAATACTGCAGAAGCTTCACCGATCTGTTGATTCCATGCTCTGTTCTTCTTTCAGTCAAGAACAAAACCCGAAGATACTTCAACTTCTCCACGTGAGGCAGTACCTCGCCCCCAACCTGGAGAGGTCAATCTACCCTTTTCTGACTGCCAGAACCTTAGGTCGTGTTTTCTTTTTTTTAAAGGTATTGTTTTATGCATGGCAGCACAGTGCCGCAACTGGTAGAGCTGCTGCCTCTCAGCAAGAAGGTTGCCAGTTCAAATCCCGGTTTGGGGTCCTTTCTGGGTGGAGTTTGCATGTTCTCTCCGTGCATGCGTGGGTTTCCTCCGGGTACTCCGGTTTCCTCCCCCAGACCAAAAACATGCATGTTAGACTGATTGTTGACTCTAAACTGTCCCTAGGTGTGAATGAATGATTGTTTGTCTCGTTTGTCTGTATGTGGTCCTGTGATGGACTTGCAACCCACCCAGGGTGTACTCCGCCCCTCGCACTGTGATTGCTGGACATGGGCACCGGCGACCCCCGTGACCCAAAATGGAAGAAGCGTGTAAAAGATAATGGATGGATGTTTTATGCATTTTAGTTTTTTAATCTACGCATTTGTTTTTAATTACCTACCTGGAAAATTTGTCTGCATCAGTCAGTCAAAACCTCTCAGAAAAGCATGTTGTGACATAAAGAATTATTCAGTTCTTTATGTCTCAAGCTGAGGGGAAAAAAAACTATCAGAAATTGTCATTGTACCGAAACATAACAAAATTACATTTTGATATGCTAACATACTACTGTGGCGAGAACATATTTACTCCACTTAAAAATGTGCTTATTTTATTGTTTGTGCAGCACTTTTAATGGAGGTCTAAACATCCATCAATTATTTTTACCCGCTTCTTCCTTTCCAGGTAGCAGGAGTTGCTGGTGTCCATATCCAGCGGTCACTGTGCCAACTTTAAAAAGTTCATTTGAACTGATGTCCACTTAAATGTTATCAAGGAAAGGCAAAAAGATTTTGATGAATGAAGAATGGTCATTTCATGTTTCTCAAACTCATTTTAAGGGAATCTAAACAAAGCATTGTTAGATAATTAAATACTTATTTTAGAAGAGTGCTTTGTGTTTTAATGAATGGAACAGTGGCTGTCACCTTTCACAGGTCAAGTCTCAGCTGGGGTCTTTCTGTGCATGCTCTCCTCCAGTAGATGGTTTTCTCCAGGTGTTTTTGTTTCCTCTCATAATCCCAACATGTGTGTAATGTTAGTTGGAGGTTGTGTGTTTTTGTGTGCTTTTATTTGAGTATTTCTACAGCTGCTTTAAAGCTGGTGTTTAATTTTTGCTCACAATTAAAAGGGTGATAATGTCTTTGTCTATGTTTTTTGTGTGCATTTGTTTTTCTGTCATATGAGCACTTCTTCTTACCGTTATGTCTTGTAAATGAAGCTAGAGGGGAAGAGGAGATGAGGTCCTAGGTTTTCCATGGGAGAGAGTCTGGAGCTCCAGAGGAGGTGAGCATCGGAGGAGAGAGGAGAAGATGGTCTCAGAGTGTTGTTGACTTCAGATCCTTGTTTAATTGCTTCAAGAGATATCTTCATCCAAAGATATCTTCATCCAAAGATATCTTCATCCAAAGATATCTTCATCCAAAAGAGGGCAATGAGGTCTTGGGAGACTCATACAAGCAGGACTTAGAAGTCACAGTTGGTACGTAATGTCCCAGTAGGAGAACGTCTGGCAGGAGCTTTTATGCTCAGCAGAGCAGTCCTAATCAGCAGCAGGTGTGGAGTGGTGGCTGATTGCGTGTGGTTTGCAGCTGTGGAGAGAGTGAGTATGTTTGGAAAACCTAGGAACCTACACGGATGAATTTTTTTTTAACTTACATCCATTATACCTGCTTTTTCCTTTTCAGGTCGCGGGGGTCACATGGTGCCCATGTCCAGCTATCACTGTGCGAGAGACGGGGGACACCCTGGACAGGTCTCCAGTCCATCAGGGACACAGAGACAAACGAGACAAACAATCATTCACTCTTTCACTCACACCTAGAGACAGTTTATCAGCCTAACATGTAAGTTTTTGGTTTGTGGGAGCTAAAAACAATATTCGTGGACATAAATCTGCAAAATATTACCAATGTGTTTTCAGCTCAATGGAAGATGGCCCCTGCAGCCCCTGACCTTTGTAAGCACAAACCAAGTGATTTTTATGAATAAAGACCATGACTTTTTAGTAGCTGATAGTCATTCACAGCACATATGAGTGTTACATATTGCATAAAGTATTTGTCTTAATTTTTGGCATTAACTGTTGGAGTGAGCACTGTCTTGACTTTAAGCAAAATATAATTTGAACCACTGGACATATTTTACTGAAAGTACAAGAAAGTAATCACTGGATGTACATCTCCATGTCAGCCCAAACAAAACTAATTATAACTCGGTCATTTATACAGATAGTGAGCTAAAATCTGGTGTGGTAGCAGCTCAGAGTCATTCTCTACACATACTCTGAGATTCAACACGTTTCTTGAGATCTTGCATGTAACATCTTTTACAAAGTTTGACAGAAATGGCTAAAACTGTCATTTCTCGTCATAAAATAATCTTGGTTGAAATTTCAGGCATGAAATGTGTTGGACAATGTGCATTAATCCTAGTAATGATAGGTTTATTGTGCAAGTTTATTGTATTACACCAGCAGCAGTCTGCTAATAAATGTTTAAGAAACAAGAAGGTGATAATGCCATGATAATGGTGAAACGAGTAGCTTTTTTACTGTACAGTAAATATCTGCAGCCCTCTTGGGAACTTTTATATCAATTAGGACTTTTTTTATTTGTTAAATGGGAAGAGGAGAGCAATGAATGCTGTTGCCTGTAATGAGAAAATAATGAAAAAACAAAGATTTGGCTGTGCTTGAAAACATTGTGTTGCACAAGAATATTTGGTTTTCATGTTTTTTTTAGTCATAACATTGTAGGGAACTATGTTTATTAGCTATGATGAATGAAGATGCTACCAGGAGTAAAACATCTGTGGAGACTCTAAAATCTAATTTTAAGGAACAATGTGAGTCCTAGCTGCTGATTAGGTTAACATGAACACATTATGAAAATTCAGATATTGCCTGTGTGCAACATTTATTCAGAAGTTTTACAGCTAAAAGGAAAATTTGTAAAAAAAAAAATATATATATATATAATAATAATAATAATAATAATTACAAGCCATTTTGGGGCAAGTTCAAGCAAATAGTTTCCTAAAATTCTTCCATTGTGAGTAAAAGTAGGAAAAGTGTGTTCTATAAAGAGTTAACAAAGAGAATAACCTTTAAACTTTTCTGTTGTCAGTCTTTCCAGGAAAATAAAACCAATTTTATATAAATGAAGAGACTCTTTCACACAAGTAAATCATTTAAAAAACGGATTAAGTAAATCTCAGCTGAATAGATTCATTAATATTCTCATTGGCTCAAAAAACTCTTAATAATCTCACATTTTAAATGTGTAGTCACCGAAGCTGTTCAAAACACCTGCAAACCTCAGTCACTACCACAAACCATCCAGTGCAGTTAAAGACAGCATAGAAAAAGGCTTATTAAGTTTAATACTTCTTAATAAATTAAACTTAAAAATCTGCTTCACATTCGTAAACAATTCAGCAAGCAGAGTGATCAAAATGTGCCTGAAAACATCAGTAGAACGTAGAGAAACTACAAAATATGATCATTTATTTGAAGTAAAATTGAAAGTGGTGTGTGAAGTAGCTGTTTGTCACACTGGGGGCAGACTGTGAGGGTCTCTGGGTATCTCTGGGTCTTTGTAATAGATGTCAGCTCTACACTGACTGACGGACTGAGATAAGGTGCTCAAGTCCCCCACATTTTATTTGATCTGTGCTATTTATATTCCAAAAGTGTTTTTCATTTTAACTTCTGGAAATGCACCACTTTAATATGATGTTCTCTGCCTTCAATTTTAACCTCAGGCACAAAAATAGAAGAGAAACATAAAGTGATTGGCAGCACTGTGCAGACAGAGGCTTAGGAAGAAGAAGGGATCTTGATATTAAAGGTTAAATATTTGTATTTCATCATGTATTTGTATGTAATATTATTTGATTTTATACGTCTACCTTATAATGTTTTGCTAGTTTTTTGATTGTTAAAAACAACAACTTTCTTTTGTTTTTTTCTCTCTTTTGTTTTCTATTGTTCATTGTTTGTTTGCTTATTGTTTACTGTTTAAGGAAATTCTACCACTGCTGTTCATCGTTCTTTCGTTTTAGCAGGTCGCTTTCGTAAATGAGCCCATGAGGTTCAAAATATTTACCTGACTAAATAAAGGTTGAATGAATGAATGTAGTGTTAGCAAAATATCTCATACACTACATGACATACTTTAATGAAACTCTCAGAATGTACAACTACAACTGATTGTCTTTTAGAGTAGACACTGTTCAAAATGGCCACCACAACCAAATGACCTTTGAAAACACAAAAATGGCTACAGTAATGTAACCAATTTCTGTAATAATCTGAAATTTATATATATATATATATATATATACATATAAATATACATATACATATAAATATACATGTACAAATAAATACAGGTAGTCCTCGACTTACGAACGAGTTCCGTTCCTACGCACCGTTCGTAACCCGAATTTGACGTAAGTCGGAACTCATTACACGTGGCGTTCGTAAGTCCGGATTTTTGCCAGACGGAAACTGCATGCTAACGCTGCGCCGCACACCCGTTTATCGACATGAGACTGAACAAGCGTACATACTGGTCCATAAACATGCACAGAACTTTATTTACAAACAGTTAGCTAACACATTACACCACACATTCATCTATAAACACATACCTGTACAGTATTTACTGTACAACAGTACTGTTCGGAGCGCGTTCGTAAGTCCGGATTGCCGTAAGTCGAGGGCGTCGTAAGTCGAGGACTCCCTGTATTAATATATATATATATATATATATATATATATATATATATATATATATATATATATATATATATATACCGTATTTTCCGGTGTATAGGTCGCACCTTTTTATGTTTTTTCAAGGCCTGCGACCTATACACCGGTGCGACCTATATATGGCTTGTTATCACTTTCGGCGAAACAAATTTTTAAATCCAGCTCATTTCACAATTACGTTCATTTATTAAGGAAAAGTTCAGCTCAGACACATATTTGCTATAATTTTTATCAAACAAATAATTGTTTTTAAGTGTTAATCTTCTTAAAAGCCTTGCTGTGCGCTCCTGTGGCAGACATTTGCAGCAGAGCTAAACGTAGGTGCGACCTATACACCAGTGCGACCTATCTAGGGATTTTTCCAATCTATTGGTGATAATTGGACAATGCGACCTATACACAGGTGCGACCTATACACCAGAAAATACTGTATATATATATATATATATATATATATATACAGGTAACCCTCGAGGTACGACACCTGCGACCTACGGCAACTCAGACTTACGATTTTATCATATTTAATAAAAATATGATTAAAAAAAAAAAAAAATTTTTTTTTTTTTTTTTTTTTGTGTTTAAAAGTTATTAATTTCATGTGTATAGCACTTTGTTGCAGCTGTGGTTGTTTTAAATGGCTTTATAAATAAAGTATAATTATTAATTTTACGTTTTGATAAGAAATTAATCGTATTTACGCAACTTCCGGTTTCCGCTCGCCACTTCCGGTCGCCATTTTACAACTGTACTGCAATGGAGCTCCGGAGGCTACTGTCAGCTGGCTCCGTGTGCCCGATCAGGGTTGCCTCATACGGATAAATGAGCTGGAAACACTCGGTCAACTCTGTGGACGTCTCAGGTCCGGAGGAGCAGCCGCGGATCGCCCCGCGATCGGCGGCCACAACGCCGCCCGACATGCTAACGACAGCAGCTAACAAAGCAGCTAACACAGGCGAAGACACCGAGCCGACATGCCGCGGAGGATCCATCTGCGGCCGGGAGCTCGCCGCAAATGTCCGCCTGGCAGTCGGGGCCACCGGCTCAAAGTAAGACATTATATTTTTTATTTATTGTGCAGTTCTGTGCGTGTTTATGGCCTTAGTATGTCTGCTTGTTCAGTCTCATGCCATTAAATATGTGTGCGGCGCTCCGTTAGCGGTATAACCGCGACCTATGTCAGAAACGCGGACCTACGATAGGCATGTGTTTTTGGTCCGCGAGGTACGACAAAATCGACCTAAGTCACACACGTAGGTCCCTATCCCTGACGTAACTCGAGGGGTTGCTGTATATATATATATATATATATATATATATATATATATATATATATATATATATATATATATATATATATATATATATTTTTATTTTTTATTTATTATTATTTCTTTTTATTAACAACATAGTTTCCGCAAATGACTGGGGTGGCTGGTGACCTCTGTTTTTATACACAATGTAACTCTTGTCCACTTGAATATCTTGCACCAAAAACTTGAAGGTTTGCTTGCATTTCCTGTTCAGTTTCAGTCCAGAAAAACACTAATCTCAAAACTACAAACACTCACTATTCAAACCTCTCTGCGACGAGAGATATCAGCATACTGCTTGTTTTACATGAACTACTGAATATGATGCACCTCCTCCACTTCAAAATGTCTTGGGTAAGTTTTGAAAGAGAACGTTTTTGGGGCATGAGATCATAACAGGCTGCTTCATTCTTATAGTAATGTGTGAAATTAGTGTATGAATGTAAAGTTTGTGGAAAAACAAGTGTAGTCACCTTTATATCTATGTGAATACCAGTCCTCATCATCTCTGTAAGCGTACTGTCCTGACCCTGCAAATGAGAGAAGACAAAGAGAAAAACTACTAATACAAAGAAAAGCCATGTTCAAGATCAACGTGTTGGGCAATGTTTGAAAGCATTGTCCTCAGCTGATCTGTAGGGCTTTACAGACTTTGGTACACTTTCCATTTTAATTGGACTCCAGGGGATGATTTGGATCTTCTGAACGTAGCACATGCATAAAGATCACTTCTCAAAATATATTTTTTTCCAACTGTTTGGAAAAAAATGAACTTTTTCTGCTCAAAGATTCAATCTGTCCCCTGGTGCAGCTTACTGCAAATGGAAAGTGTTCATCAAATTTTGTCTCCAAAATATCTCTGAGCGTAATACCTACCACAGGCCATTCTGGGTCAGATTTAACTGCAGACACTATTATTCACAAAGGCCAAATGATGAAGGAGCTGAAATCATTGGTGGCAACTGAGCTGCTGGAGGACACGATTGAGTGGCAGCAGTGGGATACAAATATGAGAGGAATTGTGATGAGCAAGAAGGATTGTTTTAGAAAAGAGGATGAAAAGATGAGAGCAAGAGGGTAGAGATAGCCTGGAGGGAACGGGCAGAAGATGAAATGCATATGGAAGGGGCTCAATTAGGAGGGCAGGGTGTTCAGTCTTCACCTGTGGGTTGTTGTGAACTCCAGTCTGAATAAATCCTCTGTTCAAGAGCAACAACAGAGAAGTGTTCAACCCTTCAACTTCAATTTTAAGTTACTCTTTCTGGTAAACAAGCTTAATAAAACAAACAAATCTCCTGTTTGTTTGTATGTTTGGAAAGGAAGTGAACAATTACCATCTTACCTGTCGCAGATAGGTTTTTGAATAGCAACACTTTGGAGAAAAAGTGTTTGCTTCTGACTGGATTGACGAGCTAATGTCTAGTCTGAGCAGGGCAGAGATAAACAGCTAATACGACAATTATTCACAACCTTTTTGGGAGAATCCCACTTCAAACGATCTAAGCTATCTCTTTAGCAAAACCCTTTGGGATCAAAATGATGCAAGTCAAAATAAATGCAGACACACACACACACATGCACACACACATGAGGCTTTGAGTCAGATCACACAGCATGAACTGCACAGAAAGAACCCACACACTGAGTCAAATTTAGCTGTCTAATGGGAAAACATAAGTGTCTGCTTCTTAATGGGGTGAGGAGGAAGAGATGTGTGTGTGTGTGTGTGGGGGGGGGGCCTTATAAACATTATTTCATGTGTCAGAGAAATTAGCAGCTCTTCCAGAAATTTGAGCAATTCCAGACAAACTTGATTTAATGTCCTAACTTTGGTCCGATAAATGTGTATATTGCTTAACATAATTTTGATGACATTAAAAATAATTTGCCTTTTCTGATTGTATACCGTACTACTGTATTTATCATTTATATTTCTTGGGAAAAGAAGAGGTTTACACTAGAGGCGATTTATTGAGCCTGCCAGGTGACAGGCTGAATTAAAACAGAGGTCCTAAAGATCTATTCGCTCAGTTCAGGAAACGATTTGGAACAACGTTGGTGTCCAAGTGCAGCAAATGTTGGATTCAGATTAGTGTTTGTTGCATATGAGAAAACAGAAGGACAACAGAAAGACAACAGCGTTCGTAAAACGAATGTTCAGCAACATTTAAAACTGCAATATCCATATCTGTCACTCAGTAAAGGCCATAAATGTCTGTGGTGTCACCAAAATCACATGGGACATTTAAAAATCAGACATTTGTGTCATTTCAACAGTTAAATTTCAATCAATAAAAAGCTAATTTCTAATGTATATAATTTCCTTCCTCGTGTTTACTGATGGTTCTGCTGTCCTGCTTGAACTACAACTTGATGCTAAAAAAGGCAGGCAATTCAAGATTCAAGATCCACAGCTAATCCACTGTAGCAAACACATAAATGGCTCTATCTCAGTTAATTTTACAGAGGATGAGCTAAAATTGAATGTGGTAGTAGCTGATAGTCATCCCACCCCATGCGTTGGACACTCATGGATCATCAGATGATCATCGTATGTGAGATGTTTATTTAAAAACTTGGCAAGCAAGGCTGTGGGTGATGAGTGTTCCTTCAAAAAACCCATTTTCATTTGTTTTGGATGTAGTATAATTCTTACTTCCATGTCACTGAGAAGAGGAATCTCTGTGGGTTTTCAGTACGTTGATGGTTTGTTAAAGGTTATCAATTTAGGAAGTAAGAATATGTCAAAAAGGCGTTCAATACAAGATCAACTGGACTTTATTTGTTGCAGTTGATCTTGTATTGAACGCCTTTTTGATTTTATCATGTCCTGGACGACTGAGAATCTTCACCAGCATATGAATATCTCCAACTTTTCACCTTTAATGAACTGAAACAATGATATTTTGTTTGTTCTCAAACAGAAGGATGTATGTGTAAATGATTTACCTAAACTGGGAGAAAGGATTACAAAAAATATATGTACTGTAGTATCTGTGTGCACAGTGTCCTAAATTGAGAGAAATTATTGCTACAACCATTTCTAGAATTGCGCCACTCGGGGTGGCTGCATGTTGGAATAGCTCTGGTACTTTCATTATGAGTTATTGCTTTTGAAAACTTTAATTCCTCTTTTTTCTGGATGTAACTAGCTTTTTTCAGATGATTACTTCCTCTGGTATCGGATGCTGTGCAGCTGGAAGGATTTTTACTGAAACCTTTTTTTACTTTGGGGCATTTGTTATGATGCGTAACCATGGCAACAAGTTTTTTTTTTTTTATCAACCAGGAGCAGCTGATTAACATCTCAAAAGCTCAAATATCTAAACTACAGCCCCAAATCCCAAATGAGTTGAAAAGGAGGCATTGTGGAAGAATTCCTGTCAATCGGCCGAGATCCTGGAGCTGGTGGGAAATTAGGCTTGTGACAACGGGAGGATTGGGATCATCCCCAGACACCTTCAGCTGTCTGTCCATGGTGACGAGGAGCGATCATTGCTCAGGGAGGAATTCTGCCCAGTATTCAGTCAGTTCTGCTGCCCAGGAGGACCAAGACACCTGCCAGATCTGACAGACAGCTGGATCCAGGTGGATGGATCGGTATCTGTGGCCAGATTCTTTGGATTCACTGCAGGAGATCCTTCTTGGCCACAGTTGTCAGCATCTATAACAACTCTTGAATGAAACCAGGATGAGCTATGACAACACTCAATTTCCCTTTGGGATTAATAAAGTATTTTTTAATTGAATTGAACTGAATTGAATTTCTTACATCTGGCCTGATCCGTATTGTGGAACTAGTACCGAGGCCTACAAACAAGTGATGTTCAGTAAGCCTAATTTATGTTGCAAACCTAACACTATAGCACCTTTTAAACCTCGTGCTGTTCATCAACATGTTTTAAAATGGGTTGCCCTTTCATTTCATTTGGCGATTGCATTTGTGTTTTTAAGAACAAAAAAACAGCATCTACGAACGTCTGAGTCCATGGATCCTGTTTCATTAAAAAATAGTTTTAAGAAACAGTTTTTTAGCTTCAACCATCTACAAGGACACTCCGGACAGGACGTGACCTCCTCTACATTTTCCTTTTTTTGTCAAAGCTTTTAGGCATCTGAAACTTGATCAGCTGCTGTTTGCATTGTTGCTGATTGGATCTGAAACTCCAGGCACAGCAGGACAACGACGCTTGGTTTAATTTGCACTTGATCATAAAAGTATGTCATATATATATATATATTTTTTAAAGGCAAGAATCTAGACTGAGTTCTCTCAATATTCATATGTAATGAATTTGTCAAGATGATGAAAAGAGGATCAGCAGCCAGCATCAACTTCCTGTCCATCTTTTCTACATCAAAGGAGCAAAAAGACTCAAATCATTATTAATACTGCATGAACAGTAAGAGCTTGCCTTTTTGACAAAGCTCCTGAAGTGAATACATTTTAAATGAAACAGTCTGATATTCTAAATAGCTGCTCCCTTCAGGCTTGTAACAAAAACATTACAGTTTGTGAAAGGAGCTTTTTTTTTTGTAAAAGTTAGCAGCGTGCTAACACAACAGAGACAAAACACCAATTATTTTCCTTTTATAGCTTTACTTAAAAGATTCTCTATTTTTTTTTAAATACATTTCCCAACACAAACAGAAGAGTTACTTTTATTCTAACCAAAAGTGAACACTGGATGTTAGCGGGCCAGTGGTGCACTAAGTTACAGCCCTGGAAACCTTGGCTTCAATGTTCACTATAATTATTAATTATGTTGTTAACGTCCTAAAGCTTATTGTCGCTCAATAAAGTTAATTTTTATGTTAAGGTTAAATAAAAGTGTAGTTACCTTTGATTAAAATCTTATTTCAGCATTCAAGAACATTGTGACTGATACAACATTTGATGCAGTTATTAGTGTAAACACTTTCTGAATGAAGGAAAGAAATGAATGAAAGTCAGTCCTCAACTTGTAATTCAGTAACAGATAAATCTAAAGTTTCTGACAAACATTGATAAACGCCAGCATTTGAAACCAAATCCATGCCCAGATCTCTGACTTGAAATTAACTCAAGTTTTCCTTTTATAGAACAAAGTAAATCTACAGAAAGCAAATATGCACTAGCTGTTCCAGAGAGCCAACTTTGTGATTATCCAGAATTTACTCGATGTAAAGTTGATTCTTCCCTTCTCTGAAGTCAAAACTGTTTACTGATGCTTCTTGCTGGTCATACCCCTGCATGAGGACTATCGTCCTTCCCAGAAATGCATGCATGAAGGAGCATCATGGAAACTTGAGTGAGGCGTTTACAAATACTTGCACTAAATGGATTTAACTGTGGGAGTCAGACCACCACGCTCAATAAAAGTTTACTTAAAAGGACAAGTTTTCTTTAAAAATCTTCTTATCACACGCACCATCCTGCTGCTGCTCTCAAGTTCCTAAACACAACTAATGAAAGAGATCATTTACCTCCAGAAGACAAACTACCCCTTGTAAAATAAACCCATCTTAAATGCATGCAGGGGCTGGACTCAGGTTTGATCTGATTGGCTGGCGGCTTGTGACGTCAATAAATGCAGGAAGTGTGAATCCTGGTGTATTTATCAAAAATAAATAAATCTACTTAGAGTAAATAAACCACTGGGTGCATTTTTTTGGCACAAGGACTGTTTTTTTATGAAGTAAATACCCAAAGTTTAGTAAAAAAACATTAAAAAGTGAATTTTGCATGTGTGGTCCCCTTTAAATACAATTACAGTCCTCCAGAAGAAATCAAGAAAAAATATGATCTATCATGGCAAACAGACTATATTAAATACCTAGGAATAATAATTCCAAAGGACCTAACAGATCTAGTAAAATATAATTACTCACCAATACAAAATAAAATTAAAGACGATATAGCTAGATGGAATCTTACCCCATATTTAAGTTTCAGCTCAAGAATAGACTCAATTAAAATGAGTATTTTGCCAAAGTTACTGTATTTATTCCAGACTCTACCAATTGAAATAAACCAATCACAATTTAATGAATGGGACAAAATCCTGTCTAGATACATATGGCAAGGAAAAAGACCCAGGATTAGATTAAAAACATTACAATTGGCAAAAGATAAAGGGGGATGGGGCCTTCCTTCCCTTAGAGATTACTACTGGGCAGCACAGCTGAGGTCTATGATCTGTTGGTGCAATCCCTCATATAAAGCC
>JBBPBX010005843.1:0-27200 GCA_038048925.1 Garcialebias charrua
CAACCCATTTCTGTATTAAACACATGACTGTTGTTTTTCATGATTTCATCTCATCTTTTGTTTATATGTTATTAATTTCATGTGTACAGCACTTTGTTGCAGCTGTGGTTTTTTAAATGGCTTTATAAATAAAGTATAATTGTTATTTTTATGTTTTAGTTCAATTTTTAGTGTATTTGCGATCGCTCCAAACGCGCAGCCGGCAAAAATTAAACGAGCAGACCCCCGACGTAGGGACCGGCGTCAACGAGCCCCTCTTCTGGCGCGATGGAGCGGAGCTTCAACTGTGCAGCCTCGCAGCAGCCTGGCAGAAGCCTCGCAACAGCGAGGACCTTCTCTTTACCGATTAATTTACGGGAGACACTTGGTGAACTTTGTGTGTCTTGACTGGAACAGCGATAACTCTCAAAGTCTCCGCGTGCAACGAGCGGAGCTGGCGAAAACCGGAAGAGGAACAAGCTAACATTAGCATCGGATTCGGGTGGTCTCATGCTAAAAGGAGCAGCAAACTGCGGCGCGCTCAGACGGGTTTCGGTAAGTTATCTTAAGCTAACACTAACAGTAAGTCAAATGAGTAATAAAAAACGAGCTAATTTTAAAACAACAACACATTACAGATACTGGCTGTGCAGAGGGCGTAAACAGATCGTTGAAGGGCGTGGACTTCAGAACTTCTATCAGAAACCGGTCGTTCAAAACGAAAGTTAAAACTGGCAGAATTAAAAAGGGTATAATTAATTATCTAAGAATTATTTTGTGTATTAAAATGAATTAATATTGTCAAGATAGCACACAGACATAACATAAAATTTTTAAATACTTACATGTGGTCCCCTTTAACATCAAACATGTACAGTGATTGATTGATCGATCAGATTTTCCTATAATTTGAACGCCAGCGGATTTAAATTATGAACAACAGAAATAAGTAACAAGGTGGTATATTTACTTATATCTACAGGCATGTTTAATTTAATGTTACTGGCAGAACGTATAAGGAAAAAGTTTAAGGAGAAAGAATGGAAGGAAGTTGAGGAGGGGTATTATCTTGAAGTGTTTAACCAGAAACAACACACTCTTCAGCCGGCGTCTGCTGGACCTCAGGTACGTTAATGAACATCGACTTTTTACCTTTTGCGAAGATTCTCGGTCCCCAGCTCAGGCAAAGTGGGCCAACCTGAAACGTGCACAGATCGTCCATCCGGCTACGTTTTTGCAGGCTTCCAGCTCGTTCATTCTCAGTGTCTCGCTGAGTCCGCATCAACAGAACCGAGGTAGTGGTAACTGGTTCCGGTTTTAGTTTTCAAGATAAAATATTCCTTGAGAGGAAAATTCATTCAAAGCTTGGAGCTTAACGCTCGAATGGGTTTGCAGCTAGCTTGCTGTAACCCTTGCTGAGGAACGAGGACCTTTGGCTCATGGTCAAATGTCTCACAGCTTAAAAGAGAAAGTCATTACTAGGGATGCACCGATAAATCGGCTGGCCGATCGATCGGCCCCGATTTCCTTAATTTGGGAAAATCAGCGATCGGCCGATCGTTAAATGAGAAGCCGATTTTATCCACCGATCGCATCTGCCTCCGCAAAGGTCTGAAAATCAGCCGCTGTCCCTTTTTCTCTGCTGTGAGAGGGGGCGGAGGGGGGCTGACTAACAGACCCGCCCACCAGGTCACGTCTGCACATGCGCGTTAACACAGTCAACACAGGTCACTCGGAGCAGCCATGTTGTCGGTTTGGAAGTTCTACTATTTTAAAATGAGCAAAAGATCGCAATTTGTGTAAAGCCGAAGTAAGTCGTGGTGGAGCCACAACAAAAACCTTTAATACAACAAACCTTGTTCGCCATTTAAGAAATAACCACGCAGCCGAATATGCAACGTTTGAAGCGAGCAACCAAGCTAATGCTAAAGCTAGCGCTATCAAAGAGCCAGTCGGTGGGCCGCTGTTAACTTTTATGAGCAACGAAAAGAGCAAAGCTACCACGAGGAAAGTGATGGAGTTCATGGCATTAGACGACCAGCACTTTTCAATCGTTGAGGACCAAGGTTTTAGAAGCTTAATGCAGCACGTGAGCCCACGATATTATATGCCGAGTCGGAGATATTTTTCTGATGTTACATTACCGGAGTTGTTCAGCCAAGTTATGAGAGACACCCGCAGCCTGCTAAAAGCTAATCCAAATACACTCAGCTTTACAACAGACATCTGGACTTCTGATGTAAGTTTAATATCCATGTTAAGTTTTACTCCACAGTGGATTGACGAACAATTCGAACGTCATCAAATACTCTTAAACTGTAATCCCAGCCATCACTGCACTCAAACGGATTTTGGAGAGGCAAGCCAGCACAGACCGTGGTGTGGGTAAAGCCAAAGCTACGTTGTTGGAGGCTGTTGTGAGAAGATTTAACAACATTGAGCATGATGAGCCCCTGTACATCTTGGCCACTATTCTGGATCCAAGGTAAGTAACTGTGAATATTCTATTTTAGTCACAATTACTTTTAGCCTACTACTATATTTCAAGAAACATTTAAATTAAATTTAAAATAAAAATTTCTTTATTGAAAATTTCAATCAAGAAATGTTTATTTTAAATTTAATTTAAATGTTTTTTAAATTGCATGTAAATAAAGAAATGCATTTCAATTTGAAATGCATTTCTTTATTTACATGCAATTTAAAAAACTTTTAATGTATACAAAACACAATGATTGACCCATCTTTCTTTGTTTATGCAAAACAAGGTACAAGAATCACTACTTCTCAGCAGAGGGGGGGACCAGATGCACACCTGCTGCCAACAGGTTCTCATTCCTCACGCCTCATACGTCATACGAACAGTCTCTGAAGTGGGGCCTCCTGACATCGATGAATCTGCAGCAAAAAGGTGTAGTCTACAGTTTGCAGTTCACAACGAAATGTTAAAGGAGAACATTGAAAAGGAGCAACAGCTGGCCAGCCCTTCAGCTATGCAGGTACAGAACTACCTATCGGAGGTTCCTGTCGAAAGGAGCCAGGACCCATTGGTCTACTGGAGGATTAATGAAAATTGTTTCCCTCATCTTGCTCTACTTGCCCGAACCTATCTCTCTGCCCCATGCACAAGCATTGAAAGCGAGCGCCTGTTTAGTTGGCTGGACATGTAGTAGATGAGAAAAGAAGTCGCCTGTCTGGTGACAAAGCAGAAATGCTTTTGTTCATCAAGAAAAACCTGCCACTAATGAAAAAGTGACTGGAATAAGTCTGTGAGGACAAACTTACCTGTGCGAGTGTTATTTCTTATTACCCACTGACTTGAAAATGTTACACATGCTGCATTATCTTTTTTTTTTTTTTATGAAAATAAAAATAAAAATTAATTTAAAATGTAACAAGTGAAAGAGTAAAATGAACTGATTTTTTTAATGGTTAAACTTTGTTTACAATAAAGTAAGATTGGGAAATTTAAGGTGCATTTTGACCTTTTAACACCTGAAAATCGGTATCAGACAAAATCTGAATCGGCAGGTCAGACGTTCTAAAAATCGGTGATGGGTGATCGGCCAGAAAATCGAAATTGATGCACCCCTAGTCATTACATCCCAGCTCCTCGTAGAACTGAGGAAGAAGCAGGAAGTCAGCATTTTTGAAGGGAGATTGACATCAGTATTACTCACTACCCTCATTGGTTCGTTCGACCAGTGGGAGGGAGTTACTTGAGGTTAAAGATGTCAGAAGGTTGTTTAAGGATAACAGAGAAAGATTGTTTTAAAAGAAGAGAGAAAACAGGCGCCAGATTTTATGATTACCTGATTAGCAGTTTTCTAACTTCTACTTGTTGGCAGCACGGTGGCACAACTGGTAGAGCTGCTGCCTCTCAGCGAGCAGGTCCCCGGTTCAAATCCCGGTCCGGGGGCCTTTCTGGGTGGAGTTTGCATGTTCTCTCCGTGCATGCGTGGGTTTTCTCCGGGTGCTCCGGTTTCCTCCCACAGTCCAAAAACATGCATGTTAGGCTGATTGGTAACTCTAAATTGACCCTAGGTGTGAGTGAGACAGGTCCCTCTTGTAAATGAGTCCCCGTGGCTCAACGAGGATAGCCTGTATAAATAAAGGTTGAATGAAAAAACAAAACTGAAGAGTACAATCTGACATGTTCTTCAACTTTAGACAGTTTTGATTCATGTGTTCATAAATTAAGAATACACCATATGAACATTAACAATGATCATTCAACACATTGATCATAAACTGACAGAAAGTTATTCTTTTGATACATTTGAATTAGGACAAATTAAAATAAGTCTCTTGTGATTTAATTTGCGTTCCAGATTCAAACTTAAATGTAATCAAATAGTGTTAATGTCTTTCACTGCAGGTTTTCAGAGAAACGGGTGTTTCACTGAGAGGATCAGTGAAAAGGTGTATCATTTTTGACAGTTCAGAGACCAGGGTGTATCATTACACATACATAAGGCGCACTGGATTATAAGGCTCACTGTCGATTTTTGAGAAAATGAAAGGATTTTAAATGTGCCTTATAGTCTGAAAAGTACAGTAAAGTAAAACTGAGAAGCTGTTTTTAGCCGTTTTGACTCCCAGAACTCTCCTGCACAACAACCATCTGTCACAGTGATTACACGTGTCTGACACATTTTATTCTACAACGCTGAAAGTAAGCTCTTTTTCCATGAAACAAAACTGTGCTAAATAAACGAAATTCAGCTTATGAAAGTTTGAAGTTGAAACGACAAACATTTCTTCAGAAAAACCCTGAAATGCCTTTTACTTTTCATATAAAGTTGTGACCCCTAAATGCACATTAAACGTGATTGGACACATCAAACAATCCCACAAGTGTCTTCATGTGTCAGCCACACTCACACTCATTAATCCTCCCAAATCCAGACAGGAAATGTTCCCGTCAGCAGAGCACAATGCTTTCTGACCCCCCCTCTCTGGATGATGTGGGACTCCCATCTGGAAGCAGTTAGCCTGAGAACGTCCACACAGCCAACACCAACATGTCTGCAGGTCCAGTTTATCAGCTGCAAACTTTTTACCAAAAGGCTGTGATCAGAGGAAGAACATGAGGCAAGATCTTTTTTTTTTTTTTTGCTTTCACCCTCTGTTCGTGTTATCAGTGCCTCTTTTTGAAACGATTTCCTGTTGATGTTCTGTGGAAGGCAGCACACACTGGAGAATTGTTAAAGGAATTCAGTAACGAGTCTATCAGAGCTCTCTGACGGCTTCTACATCCTGAACCATGCCTGTCCACATCACAGCTTTGTGTAAAACACTGTGTGCTTTTTATTTAAAACCAAAAACAGCATATTTAAAGGGAAATAATAAAGAGGATAAAGAAAAGCGTGGGTAGATTTGGTCATCCAGGACATGGCAAATCCTGAGTTTAAAAATAAAAGAACATGTTTTCTTGTTGGAGACGTTTCAAATGTCATCCTTAATGAAAAAGAAAAGTCAAAAAGAGACAAAGACACAACGGTTATATTTAAGAAAAGAAAGCGGTCTTCTGATTTACTGAAACACTTCAAGATATCTGAGCCTGCGGTGAGATATAAAAGTTAAATATTAGCCCCAGCTCCGCTCTCAGGAACTTTTATTTCCTGATTAACAGATCAGTATTTAGCTGTTACAAACAACAGATCAGGCAACTTTCTTTATTTATAATAAAACTAAATAAAGCAGAGAAAAATGCACATACAGTATTTTCTGGTGTATAGGTCGCATTGTCCAATTATCACCAATAGATTGTAAAAATCCCTAGATAGGTCGCACTGGTGTATAGGTCGCACCTACGTTTAGCTCTGCTGCAAATGTCTGCCACAGGAGCGCACAGCAAGGCTTTTAAGAAGATTAACACTTAAAAACAATTATTTGTTTGATAAAAATTATAGCAAATATGTGTCTGAGCTGAACTTTTCCTTAATAAATGAACGTAATTGTGAAATGAGCTGGATTTTAAAAAAAATTTCACCGAAAGTGATAACAAGCCATATATGGGTCGCACCTGAGTATAGGTCGCAGGCCTTGAAAAAAAAACATAAAAAGGTGCAACCTATACACTGGAAAATACGGTACTCATGCTGGGAGGGAAATTACAGCTAGAGAAATTGCATTTCCTGCAAAAAAGCAGTGTGAATGCTTATTGCTGAAGGTCTTGCTGAAAATAGCTAAAAACCTGCTGAAATATAGCTGGAAGAACAAGCCTAAGAAAGCAGAAAGAACACATATTTGCTGAATTAGGTTAAAACATGCATGTTAGGCTGATTGGTAACTCTAAATTGTCTCTAGTTGTGACCGATGGGGTTTCAATCACCTTTAACTTTACCTTAAAAAGAACCACACAAGAAATACAAGAGTAAGTTTCAAGAAGCAGACTTTGCAACGGGGAGATCACTTCAAACTCGCTTGGAGCCAGGCTCAAACGTGTTTGAAGCAAGTCCGAAGTGGTCACTGCGTGCTTGGCTTTTATTCTCTCAAAAGTAAGATAATGATGAGTACCGTAACAGGAAGACAGTTTCAGATAGCACATGGAAAACGTGGTAGTGTTCAAAACAAACAATAACGTAATGTCAAAACATGATCTGTGATTAAACATGATTAAACATGAGCTGGCCTAATCAGTGTTTTTGTTCTGTGTTCAGGAAACAACTGCTTGTGCTCTTCAGATAAGTTTTGTTACATACAGAAAGACTTTTCGAGAAGCAAAACTGGTTAATGATTCATCAGAATACATTTAAAGTAATACGTTTTAAATAATCAATCTTTAATTTCTCTAACATATCCATACTCTTTGGTTACAACTCAATCAGATGAACTTGCAGAAACAAGCTGAAAGGAGTGTAACAAGTTGAAATTAGCAAAAAGAGAGAGCAGTTCTGCCCAATTAGGCTTAAAGCAGAAATGAGCATAAAAGTGAAAATTATCTGAACAAAGCAGTAACGTGCAAAAAACAAACAGCTGAATAGTAGCTAAAAAGGCAGAAAGAAGTTTAAATTACCACAAATGCAGAGAGCACCATTGTGCCTAAGAAGCAAAAATGAGGACAAAAAAGTGGAAATTATGGTAAAAAAGAAGAAATGTAAAAAAACAGCTGAATAGTAGCTAAAAAGGAAGAAAGAAGCTTAAATTACCAGAAGTGGAGAGAGCACATTTTTGCTGAATTAGCCCGAGAAAAGTTAAAACGAGTGCAAAAAATGAAAAATTAGCTGAAAAAGCTAAAATTTGCAGAAAAAAGCTAAATACTGTAGTAGCCAAAAAAGCAGAAAGGCTTAAACTTGCAGAAACAAGCTGAAAGGAGTGTAACAAGTTGAAATTAGCAAAAAGAAGTTAGAAGAAGCACAAAAATGTTTTAGTTTGCAGAAATAATCTGAAAGGATCACAAAACAGCTGAAAAAAAAAAAACCCCAGCTGAAATTAGTTGAAAGTAGCTGAAAAAAAGAATACATTTGCACAAGGCAGCTGAAAGAAGCTGAAGCAGAACAAAATGTGAAAGGAGCAGTAAAAGGTTGTAAACACATCTAAAGATTTGAAGGCTGTAAAATGAGCTCAATTCATTTTCTATGAGGAAAAAAAATGGCAGAAAAGGCTAAATATTTCAAAAAAGCTAAAGTCGCACAAATACCAAAAGTCATTGCAGGATTGTCCTGAATGCACTGAATGTTTTGATATGATTTGTTGAAATAGAACAAAATTTGTGGAACGAGAAAGACGCTGAAAACATACGGAAAAAGTAAAGAACCCAGAATAATAAATATAAACAGGTTCACAATAGTGTGAATACTTAATAAGCATTCACACAATAAAGCAACAATAAAGTGTGTCCTCTGGTGGTGAATAAATCTCACGACTACAAGCAGTACATTTACAAATGAGTTTATTTAAAGCAAATTTGCAGTTACCAGTACATTTTTACCTAATAAAGGTAAGAACAGCTGTGTGTTTTCTTTGCTTCGAGTCTTCTTGACTTGCCGCTAAACTCAAAACATCTTCAGGAAAAAACAAAGCAGAATTTCCAACCAATATAAACCTCTATTGCTATAAAGTTTAAAACACAACACATAAGAAAATACAACCAATCACTGATGCTACAATAAAAAAGAAAACACAGAAATCTAGAAACAAAATTCAGATCAGCATTAAAGTCACACACGAGTGATTTTTAAAAGCTATTCACACAGAAATCCATTTTTTTGTATATATTTTCAGTCACAACAGTACGTCAGTCCTCAGTGTTTTAAATGTTCTTATGACATAAAGCTGAAAACACACATGCGGCAACATCATCATCATCAGAAGGCACCTCTACGTAGCTTTAAAATACTGCCAACAACAGCGAAAAGCCCGTAAACACATTATTCACAAACAAAACTGTTGATCAGGAACATTCACATTCGCCACATTTTAAGGATGGAAGACAATCCTCTGTTTATTGCGCATATTCTTTCTGCTGATTAAAAGTTTTTAAAACAATTTTTAGTTAAATGAAAGCAAAGCAAGCAAAGCTTTTTCTTCAAATTACGCTCTCCCGTGCGCTGTACGTCACACAGATAAGTCCTACACTGGAAAATGCACTTTCCTCTGTTGTGATTCAGGCTCTGAGCTTAAACCAGACAGCAAAATGAACTGCTGCTCTCTGAAGGTGGGCGTTGGCCACAAAGTGTCACAGTTATGAGGCGTTCTCGTTGACATCCAGAGTTTCGAAGCGTAAAGTAAAACTGATACAAAAACCAATGTGCATCTGTCCTTACGCTCACAGTGCCTCCTCTGCGTCAGCTTGTGACCACGACAGTAAATAAAAAGTAAAATCATTACGTCCAGCTGATGGTGAAGTTCTGGATGAAGTTCAGACCCAGATCTGTGACTGACAACACCTGTCGAGGAAAACAAAATAAATTAAAAACATCAGCAAAATAAGTGTTTCAGGTGCAAACGCAAGTCTCGTTGTTGATCGATTGGAAACAGCATTCTGAGACGTTTCTTTACGTGAACAAGCTGATGTCCCCCAGCGGCTTTAGGATTTAAATTTGTAGTTTTCAAGATTCAATTCAATTTAGTTTATTTATATAGTGCCACATCACAGCAGAAGTCATCTTAGGGCACTGAACAGAAACATTCATATATATAAAAAGTAAGTTAACAACATTATTTATCTGAGGAGCAGACTGCTTTGAGTTCAACTTCATCCCAGACTCTCATCTTGAGCAAACATGAAGGTGACAGTGGAAAGGAAAAACTCCCTCATGAGGAAGAAACTTTTAGCAGAACCAGGCTCAGGAAAACGGCCATCTGCTTTGACCGGATGGGTTTGAGAGGAACAAGAAGGAGGAACAGATACACAATGGCAGAACAAGAATCATGTGTTAAGACAGAAATAATTTCAAATTAATAATAATTTTAACAATTCATTTTAAGAAATGAGGTCAATTTGTCCTCCATGTCTAAGCCTATAGCAGCATAACAGCAACCCCTAACTATAGGATTTATCAAAAAGGAAAATCTTAAGCCCAGTTTTAAAACTGGACAATGTGTCAATTTTATGGACAGAAACTGGAAGTTGGTTCCACCAGAGAGGAGCCTGATAACTGAAAGATCTTCCTCGCATTCTGCTTTTGGAAACTCTAGGGACTGCAAGTACACCTGCAATCTGAGAATGAGGTGCTCTATTAGGAAAATATGGAACAATAAGATCTCAAATATAAAATGGAGTTAGGTTGTTGAGAGCTTTGTAGGTTAGAAATAAGATTTTGAATTCTATTCTGAATTTAACAGGGAGCCAGTGGAGAGAAGCTAAAACTGGAGAGATATGATGACGAGTGTTTTTCTGGAGAGGAACTGAACAGGGAATGCAATTAAACTTTTGGTGCAAGACATTCATGTGGATGGAAGGTACACAGTGTAGAACAGTGGTAGATTTTTTTTTTCTTGTCATAGAAAACCAACAGAACCAACATTCATTATATGCATGTTCCTGAGTCTGTGTAATTGAATAATTATCATACCATACCATTTTATTTATAGAGCACTTTAAACAGCAACAAGGCCAACCAAAGTGCTGTACAAACAAACAAACAACAGGCAACACACAACAATGAAGTACAGAAAAATAGACATAAGAACATCGCAGATCATAAATAAAACAACCCAAACATAGATCAGCTGGTGTTGAAAGCGACAGAATAGTAATGGGTCTTCAGACGGGATTTGAACCCCGAGAGGGAGGGGGCCTGTCTGACGAGCAGAGGTACCGGTAACTCGTTCCAGAGTCTTGGTCCTGCTACAGAGAACGCCCGGTCACCTCTGCGTTTAAGACGAGTTCCTGGGACTGTCAAAAGTACCTGGTCCGCTGACCTCAGAGCACGTGGTGGGGCATATGGGTGTATCAAATCAGAGAGATAGGCAGGGGCGAGACTGTTCAGCGATTTGTAGACATACAGGAGGATTTTGAACTGGATACGAAGATGGACCGGTAGCCAGTGCAGGGAGGCCTAGACTGGTGTAATGTGCTCTCTTTTGCGTGTACTGGTTAAAAATTGGGCTGCTGCGTTCTGGACCAGTTGTAATCATGCAATGGTGGTCTGACTAACCCCCAATTTACACTACAGTACATGCGTTCCGGCTCCGCCCCGCTCCGCTCCGCAGGTCGCAGCTGAGCGTTTCAAGTCCAGTTTACACTACCTCCACTCCGCTCCGGTCCGCCTGGATGCGCCGCTCCGAGACGCATGCGCGGGAATTGCGAGATCGCACGATAAATCAAGTGATAAATAAGGAAGTCAGAACAAAATGATTCATTCGGTGGAAGAAGAAGAACAACAACAGTAGAGACTGCCTCGCTGTTTGATTGTTTTTTGCATTGAGATATTTGCCTTGTTCTTCTCTCGTAAATGAGTGACAGGACATGGTTTGAGCGACAGGACGTGATTTATTACATTTCAGAATAAAATACTTTTTAAATTTTTTTATTTCTTGTATTGCGTTTGTAGGCGTAGTCATAAATGATAGTTTGACAGCATTTTTGTACAAATAAATCCGTATAGAGCTAGGATTAGTCCGCCCGTGGTGATTTTATTTTGTAAATACGGATGTTGTGCTCGTTCCTTTTCCTGTTGGTGCGACGTAATCTTTAAAAGTTGACTCCGGCACAGCTCCGGCGTCCGGCAGAAATAGGATCGGATCTAATTTTGACGGACTGCCGTCCGCTCGCCGCCGCCGTGCGGAGCCAGTGTGAACGCTCTCATTGATTATAATGGGTGCGTATTTGCTGCGGAGGTCGGAGCGGAGCCGGAATGCATGTGGTGTAAATTGGGAGTAATAGTGTGTTTCAAATATTAGCAGTGTGGTGTTCAATTACTGTGGTCATTCTTTCTGTGAAGAAGCAGGTGTCAATCTCCGCCCTTATTTAAGGGTGAAGCCAGCACATGTTGTACATGCATTTCTCTGAAAACCTGACAAAAATGCGTTGTTCCAGGCATTATTCAGAAGAACAGCGTACTTTGATCAAAATGTTGATGTGAGAGGGGAAAACGTATAAAGAAGTGCAGAAAATGATTGGCTGCTTGGCTAAAGGATCTCAAATGCTTCAAAATGGAAAGCAAAACCAGAGAAACGTGGAGGAAAATGAAAGACTACAATTGGAATGGATTGAAGAATGGCAAAAGACTCAGCCAATGATCAGATCCACAATGATCAAAGTACAGTATGGTCTGAAGCTAACGGTGAGTACTGTGACAATTAGAAGATGCCTGTATGAAGCTAATCTATCAGCAAAAAGCCGCTGCAAAGGCCCACTGTTAAAAAGAAGACTGAAGAGGATACATTAGCCAAAGAACACATCAACTGGCCTAAAAAGAAACGGAGAAAGGTTTTGTGGACTGGTGAAAGTAAGATACCGGTAGTTCTTTTTGGGTCCAAGGGCCACATACAGTTTGTCAGACGACCCTCAAACACTGAATTCAAGCCACAGTTCACTCTGAATGATGTCATAGGGATGTTGCTCTTACTATGGTGTCGGGATGATTTATCACATACAAGAGATCATGGATCAGTTCGTATATATCAAAGTACTTGAAGAGCTCATGTTGCTTTATGCCAAAGAAGAAACGTCCTTTAAATGGGCGTTTCAACAAGACGACAACCCCATACACAGTAAGCGTGCAGCCTCTTGGCTCCAGAACATCAAAATCAAAGTTATGGAGTGGCCAGCCCAATCCCAAAACATTAATCTGATTAAAAGCTTGTGGGGTAACATCTAAAATGCTGTTTCTGAGGCCAAACCAAGAAATGCAGACGAATTGTGGAATGCTGTCAAATCCTTCTGGGCATGAACTCGTGTTCACAGGTGGCAGAATTTGGTTGACTCCATGCAACAGATGTGAAGCACTTCTCAGAAACAGTGGTTATATAACTAAATATTAGTTTAGTGATTCACAGGAATGAACAATTCTACAGATTTTCCAGTTGATACAGTAAATAGAAGTTTGCAAAACAAAATATTTTTGAATAGCCCAATGTTCATTTTTCTTCATTTTCTGTAAAGTGAATACCTTTTTTTTTTTTTCTTTACATTTTTCTTCATGGTTTACTTGAGAATATAAAGTGCAGTGTTCCCCTGGACTCAATATCAACTTTGAAGCAAAGTTTTTAGAAATAATTTTTTTGAAATTCTACAAAATATTAGAAACGCTGGCTCCGGACCTTTGGACATCCCAACATTTTGACTGGTGTCAGTGATTTAGGACTGGTTTTTAAATCAGACACCAGCTCCAAAACAGCACCAGAACCAGAACTCTGGTATAGGAACCAGTAATGGGCAAAGCTAATCAAAAAGTTGGCTTTGCTAACCACCAATTTGCTAACAAAAAATAGATTTGCTAACGCCAAACCACTAAAAAGATTATTGTTTTAAATATCCAAAGCTAATGTAAAGCGCTAACTTTTATCATACACTGCTGTCGCTGACACTGCCTGTAATGTGACAAAATTGTAAGTGAACACCACTCAAAACGGTTCATAAATCACAGATAAAGCATCCACGTCCCATTCAGTGAGCTTTCAGAAATTAATCCGCTTCATCAGAACCAAAGAGGTGGAGCAGAACTCTGCTGTGCTGAAGCAGAGTGATGCATTCAATGTGTGTCGGACATCTCTCGTGTCATTTACTATAATGAATAAACTCACGTTAGCTGTCCTCTTTGTGGTCAACTACTTTGAAAAACTAACTACCATACAAAGTTGCTGAGCGTCATCATCAATATTCTCTTGGTAATAAATCGGTTTGTATTAAAGATGTGTGAAATTATGTGTGAGAGTCACGTCCCAGAGACAGTGTGAGCCTTGCAAAGCATGCTGGGTAGGAATGGTGTGTGCAATGTCTCTGTTTCTGACTGTGAAAATAGGTTTTTCATGTTATTTACCTGTTCTGGTTTGGCATTTATGTTAAAGTCTTTGTTGTTGACTATAAACTGACACCGTGAGTCAGAGATTGTGGACGACATGAGGAGGAAAAGCACTGTGAGAGTGGTGACACTGGGCAGTGTTTAGCTTTGCTTAGGTCTAAATAGCATAGCTCCATGTAAATCACCATTATTCTGAATGATTTTAGAGAGAACTGTCTTTTTAAAAAAAATAGCAGACCTGAATTTACCAGATATAAACTTGGCCAGAACTACTGGGAATTATGCTAAAGGTTTTCAAAGTTAGTGAAAACCCTAATCAGCTAGTTAGTTCAGCTATTTGCAGATTAGTAGAACCGTGCCCACCACTGGTAGGAACAATGTACAGTGCTGTGCAGCTTTCTACTTTTATTTGTTCACAGAGCTGCAAACAGAAAAGTAATGACTATTAAACTGAGAGATGAAGATGAAAAATGTGAGAATGTTGAGCTCTTCTCTTTTAATTAACTTGTACAAAGTAGTTGCTACAGTTTCAGTGTCATCAGTTTGAACAAAAGTTCACTGCTTCACTGTAGTTTTTATGTAGCTGAGGAAAACAAGACGTGTATGAATTGAAGGTGATTTAAGTGGTTTTATTTGAGTTGGGGAGGTTTTGTGCTCTTTTAAATTGATAAATTATCATAAATAATCGTAATTCTTGTGTGCATCAATTCTTTATGAATTCCCAAAAAAAATAAAACGCAAGCATGACGACTGTTTTTTACACAACACCAGTGCTCACCTGGTTGTCTCTGTAGGTGAACGGTACATCTTGGGAATTCACCAGCACGTTACTGGGCTTCTCCTGGACACCATAGAAAGATGCTGAGCCTACAATCAGGAATGATGCTTCCTGTTGGCTGTGGAGCACCTGGGATGTCATCATATTCTGAAAAGAAAACAGATATTATTAAATCAAACCACTATACATTTTTACTAAATATTCCTCAAACTAAACAGTATACAACATTTGATGAAGTTTTTTTTACACAACTTGTTTATTTTATATTGGATTGCATCTTTAGGCTAACTTGAATTCTCCAGGGAGCGTAGATACATTCCCACACAGTATCTATCTAAATTGTCTTTATACAAAGTAGTATAAAATAGATAACAGATAACTGTGTAAAAAGACAAGTTCAAAGTAAACGTCAGGACTTTTTAGACACAATTCAAACAAGGCTGAAACTTTTGAGGCGTGAAGGAATACTCTGTTTCTGACCAGAGTATTCAGTCTCCAACTTCCCTCCCAGTTTATACAAATTAAAGCAAAGTTAGTCCAAGTTATCAGCAAAGTTTCTGACAATCAGAATCTGACTGAGATTACAGATGGAGGAGAGGTATAGGAAGAAATAAAAACCTGAGCAACACTGAAGGTGACGTAGGTGTACTGGTTGGTCTCGTAGGTGTCCACGGTCTCCCCGTCATCCCAGAACAGATCTCCACTGGCAGAACCATCGTCAGAAAGAGCCGACACCAGGTGCAGAGGCTGACCGCTGCTTATCCACAGAGTCAGGTTGGGCGCCTGCTCACACAAAAACAGAGAAAAATATTAGGAGTAAATTGGATTTCCTGCGAAAATGCAGTGTGAATGCTTATTGCTGAAGAACTTGCTGAAAAACAGCTGAAATTAGCTAAAAACATGCTGAAATGTAGCTGAAATGGAAGAACAAGCCTAAGTTAGCAGAAGAAAGCAGAAAGAACACATATTTGCTGAATTAGGTTTAAATAAGCAGAAGTTAGCATAAAAAATTAAAAAATTAGATTAAAAAGCTGAAATTAGCAAAGAAAATTGCTGAAAAGCAGCTGAAAGGTCAGAAAGAAGCTTAAGCTACCAGAAGGAAGTGGAAGGAGCTGAAATTAGCTATAAAAAAGTGGAGTTAGTTGAAAAACCTAAATTTGGCACAATCAGATAAAAAGTACCAGTTGTTGAAATAGCAGAAAAAGCTGGAACTAGCTGAAAAAAGCTGAAAGGTGCATAACAAGCTGAAATTAGCAGAAATAAGTTAATTAGGCTGAAAGTAACAGAAATTAACACAAAAAGTAGAACTTATCTGAAAAACTGTTAAATTAGAAATAAACAGCTGAAAAGTAGCTGAAAAATCTGAAATAAGCTGAAATTACAAGAAGGAAGTGAAATTACAAGAAGGAAGTGAAATTACAAGAAGGAAGTGAAGAGAGCAAGTTTTCGTTGAATGGGGCTGAAAAAAGTTGAAATTAGCATAAAAACAGCTATATAGTAGCTGAAATAGTAGAAAAGGCAGAAAATTACAGAAATCAGAGTCAGAGAGTCTTTATTGTCATTTGCACCGCATGTAGTACATGTGATGAAACTAGATTATGTACACAGGGTCCCAGTTACATCCAACAACAAAATGTAAGAGAAAAACAGTAATAACATCTAGGAATTAACTAAGAAAAACATCAACTAGAAATACACTAAGCCCTAGAGTAATAGAAAAACATCATTATAAACAGCAGCACGAACATGAGTCTGTATGAGCAGATGGTCACAGATGAACACAGCAACAAGAAAACAGATCAGCATCAGCATGATGTGATATTTTGCAGTGTTTATTCTTATTATTTATTTATTCATGAGTCTAACAGCCTCAGGGTAGAAGCTGTTCCTCAGTCTAGTGGTTCTACATTTGATGCTCCTCAACCTCCGTCCTGAGGGGAGTGGGGCAAAGAGTGAGTGTGCTGGGTGAGTGAGGTCTTTCATGATGCAGGTGGCTCTTTTCCTGCATCTGGAGGTGTAAATGTCTGTGATGGTGGGGAGACTGACTCCAACAGACTTCTGTGCAGCCTTCACCACTCTCTGTAGAGCTTTCCTCTCTTCAACTGTGCAGCCTCCATGCCACACGTTGATGCTGGAGCACAGGATGCTCTCCACTGCACACCTGTAGAAGGAGGTGAGAACTGGGCTGCTCAGACCAGCTCGTCTCAGCCGTCTGAGGAAGTAGAGTCTCTGATGACCTTTCTTGATCAGGCTGGTGGTGTTGTTGCTCCAGCTGAGGTTATCATTCATGTGTACACCCAAGTATTTGTAGCTGGAGACCACTTCCACTGCAGATCCACCTATGTTCAGTGGGGCATGGGTGTGTTTGTTCCTTCTGAAGTCCACAATCATCTCCTTTGTCTTCTTCACATTCATGTGAAGATTATTCTCTTTGCACCAGCTCTCCAGATGTTCCACCTCCTGTCTGTAGCTGGACTCATCATTGTTTGTGATGCATCCCACCACCGCTGTATCATCTGCAAACTTAACAATATGACAGCCTGGAAGTGTGGCTGTACAATCATATGTGAGCAGAGTGAACAGAAGAGGGCTCAGCACACATCCTTGAGGAGAGCCAGTGCTGAGGGTAATGGTGGAGGAGGAGAAGTTGTGGATCTTCACGGACTGTGGTCTGTTTGTTAAGAAGTCTAGTACCCAGTTACAAATGGAGGGGCTTAGTCCAAGTGTGGATAGTTTGTCCATCAGAGTTTGGGGGATCATGGTGTTGAAGGCAGATGTGAAGTCCACAAAGAGCAGACGCACGTAGGAGTCTTTCTGATCCAGGTGGGTGAGAGCAGTGTGGACCACGGAAGAGATGGCGTCCTCTGTTGATCGGTTCTCACGGTAAGCATACTGATGAGGGTCCTCGTTGATGTTGACGGTTGTTTTGATGTGGGTCATGACCAGTTTTTCGAAGCATTTTGCAATAAATAAGCTGAAAGGAGCATAACAAGCTTAAATAAGCTGAAAGAAGTTGGAAGCAAAAAATGTTGTAGAAAGAAAGAAATTAAGAAAGAAATCAGAAAGAATTTGATAGGAGCAAAAAAAAAAAAACTGCTGAAAAAACTGCTGAAAGTAGCTGAAAGTAGCTGAAAAAAGGAAGCTGAAAGAAGCTGAAGCACAGCAAAATGTTAAAGGAGCCGTAAAATTTTGTAAACAGATCTAAAGATTTGAAGGAAGTAAAATGAGCTCAATTCATTTTCTATGAGAAAAAAAAAAAAAGGCATAAAAAGCTACCGGTAAATATTTCAAAAACCTAAAGTTGCACCAAAACCAAAAGTGATAGCAGGATTGTCCTGAAAGAGCTGAACGTTTTTGATATATGATTTGTGGAAGTGCCGGTAGCTTGAAAACTGCAGAATGAGAATCAAGTCAAAAACGTGTGGAAGAACATCCAAAAGACTGAAGAAGTCTCTTGGATAAAAGATGAAACGTCTCAACAAGGAATAATCCATCCAGAGGGCTTGACTCGGCCTTGTTAGGTTTTTATGATTTGTTTTCTTTATTTTTTTATGATGCGGTCCCAGAATTGGTCAATTTTTACACAAACTTTCAGAGGAATCCCTGACTCAAACAGTTTTATGTATTTTATGTACAGTATATTCTATTTACCTGTGTTGGTACAACAGAACCTTCTCGCAAATGTACGTTGATCTTATCTAACGGCGCATCGAGTCGAAGCTCTTCTCCTTTGCTGCGCACAGAGTCACCCTGAGGATAAAATAAATACATGTGAGCGCTAAAGCCCTTCTTTTTACCTTTTATCAGTTTGCTTATACCGAGTCTTACCGTGAAGTAGTCGTACCACACACCCTCCGGGAAGTAACCGTCCACATAGTCCACTCCAGGATCCAACACGGGTGTCACCAACAAACTCTTTCCCCAAAGGAACTGTTTGTCAACCCCGTACGTTTTTACGTCTTTTGGAAACCTGAAGCATACCCAGAGTTAAATGACACACAAGAGAAAGCACACAAAATAAAGAACAAAATAAAACACTCAACTTACTCAAACATCAACGGCCGTGCAACAGTGTGTCCGTGTACGTGTGCGTGATGGAAGAGCGTGTAGAGGAAAGGGAAGAGGGAGTAACGCAGCAGCAGAGCCTCTTTCATGGCTGTGCGAGCGAACGGGCTGAAAACTGTCGGGTCCTGAGGCTGTGGGGATATTTATTTAAGAAATAGAGGAAAAAAACACATAACTAATACAGTGTGCATGATCTCAAAATCATTAGGAAGGCAAACCCTGCATTAAATCAGAGAAAAATACATTATGTAGGTATGGTACGGTTATATATTATATCCTTGTTGCCACAATTTTCAAAAATATTAGAGAAATTATTTGTAACCAGATTAGATCGATTCATAGATAGAATATTTTAAGTAATAGTCAATATGGGTTTAGAGCAAATAATTCAACATCAATGGCTCTCATGGAACTAATAGAAGAGATAACAACTGCTGTTGATCGAAAACAGTACAGTATTGTGTTAGCGTTTTTGTTGATTTAAAAAAAGGTCTTCGACACTATTGACCACACCATTCTCCTTGAAAAACTGAATAAATATGGCATTAGAGGATTAGCACTACAGTGGGTATCCAGTTATTTGAATAATAGGAGACAGTTTGTACAGGTAAACGATGTAAGATCAGAATTTTGTGTTAATGGATGTGGAGTTCCTCAGGTGTCTGTGTTGGGCCCAAAGTTGTTTATTTTGTACGCGAATGATCTGGTTGATGTGTCAGGGCTTTTGAAGTGTGTTTTATTTGCAGATGATACCACACTTTTTTTTTTCCGGGTGAAGATATTGAACGGATGTTAGAGATGATACAGGCCGAATTCGTAAAAATACAAACTTGGTTCAAACTTCATAAGTTATCATTAAATTTGAAGAAAAAAACAAAAAAAAAACCTACATGTACATGATATTTAGTACTATTAGTAATAGAATTTTTTTTTATCAAAGTCTCGTTTAAAATTGACAGTAAATTACACAAGAATAAAAATAGCAAAATAAATTGCATTACTGTATAAAGTAAAAGAGTTTTTGAATGACAAAGCTTTGTATATATTGTATAATGTAATGATTGTTCCATATTTAATCTATTGTATTGATGTTTGGGGAAAGCATGCAAAACAATTACAAACCATATATTTATTTTACAAAAAAGAGCTATAATAATTATTAGTAGGAAGTGCTTTGGTCACCCAACAAATAGATTATCCCATCAGTTGAAGTTATTAAAATTTTATGATTTGGTTGAATATAGTATTTTACAAGTCATGTATAAAGCTCATAAAAAAATATTACCCCCAAATATTCAATTAAAAATTGCTTTAAAAAAAGAGTCATTATTCCATTTCCCTCACAGGCCGTATTAACTCAGTCAAGATGGTCACTTTACCTAAGTTTTTATATCTCTTTCAAAATATTCCTGTTTTTATCCCTGGTTCATTCTTTGTTCAGTTAGATTCCATCATTTCATCATATCTGTGGCAAGGAAAACGTCCACGCTTAAATAAGACACATCTCCAAAAAACTAAGGCCGCAGGCGGTCTTGCCCTTCCAAATTTCCGCTTTTATTATTGGGCAGCAAACTTGCACTGTCTAGCATTCTGGTCATTCTATTACAACAGGCCTGACAGCCCTGACTGGGTAGAGATGGAGTCACAGTGTTCTGGGAAATGGTCCTCCGTGGCTTTCTTGGGATCCTCACTCCCGCTTCTACCACTTACAACTGTTATTATATGTTTCAGTGTTTCAATGTTTAGATGTTTACTGTTGCACCGAGGGACTGAGAGAAACGCAATTTCGGTCCTGTGTATGTCCTGTACAGTACATATTGCAGATCTGACAATAAAGTTGACTTTGACTTTGACTTTGACTTTATAAATCCAGTTATAAAACACTCACTAAAAATCTGGGCACAATTTCGTAAATGTTTCAATTTCTCTAGTTTCTCTCTCTATAGCCCTATCATGTCTAACCAACTTTTCAAACCCTCATCTCAGGACTCTGTTTTTAAAGAATGGCAAAGAAGGGGTATAGTACGCTTCAATGACTTGTTTCTCAATAACACTTTAGCTTCATTTCAACAACTATGTGAAAAATTTAGTCTTCCCCAGTCCAATTTTTTTAGGTATCTCCAAATACGGCACTTTATTACTCTTCATTTGTCCAACCTCTCCATTTCAACTGATAGCAGTATTGTTGACACTATTCTTTCTCTAGACCCAAATAAAAAACAGTCCATTTCATTCATTTACAGTAAACTATTGGATTTGAAGCGTGCTTCCTCAGATAAAATCAAAGCTGCTTGGGAAGAGGATCTCGGCTCCTCTATTTCAGAGGACTCTTGGACCTCCATACTCAAACTGGTGAGCTCCAGTTCTCTCTGTGCTAGACATTGTCTAATACAATTTAAAGTGGTGCACAGAGCTCACATCTCTAAACTGAAATTGTCCTCTATGTATCCTGATGTCAGCCCATACTGTGTGAGATGCAAACATGCTGAAGCCTCTCTCTCCCATATGTTTTGGTTTTGCCCATCTCTGAACAAATATTGGCGGGAAATCTTTCAGACTTTATCACATGTACTAGATACACGCCTGAACCCTGACCCACTGATTGCTCTGTTTGGTCTTGTAGAGGGCATGACAAACCTAAATAAAAACCAACAACATGTAATATCGTTCACCTCTCTCCTGGCCAGACGAGCTATTTTGCTTAGGTGGAAAGAACCGTCTCCACCCACTCACGCTCAGTGGTTGGCTGACATCATGTCCTGTTTAAAGCTGGAGAAAATCAGATTCACACTCCAACAGAAAGAGGGTAAATTTGAGAATGTTTGGGGACCTTTCCTGAATTTATTCCAGTCTCTTTGACAACACTACTCATTCAGGTTAATGCAGTCTCTTGGCTATTTTACCTTTTATTTATTATCTCCCTTTCCTTTTGGCAGTGATTGGGTAGGGATTATTTTTATTTTATTTTTTTATTTTATTTTTTATTTTTTTCCTTTGGTGTGGATTATGGTGTACATGTTGCAGCTCAGATTGACTAGGTTTGATGGTGTCTTCACCAATGGTTACATGCGGATGTTTCATTGTCATCTTTGCTGTTTAATGATGTTGTGTTTTTTTTGTTGGAGGGAAAAAAAGAAAAGAAAAATTCAATAAAAAGATCTTGAATTTGAAAAAAGAGTCATTATAACTATAAAACCTCCATTTAGAACTAGTCTGAAGGAGCTGTGTTATAATTCAGGGAAGAGGACTGTGGAATAATAATATCACCATAAAAATTTTATGTTTAAAAATAATTTGTGAAAATTATTAGGAAAGTATGATACCGGTACATGTGATGGATGCCTGATGTTTTTTGTTTTCAATTTGGAGATTATTCAAGTGTAGGATGTTGTTTGTTTGTAGTTATTTTATAACTTCATAAGATATATATGCGCCTAACACCTGCGCTTTGTCACAGAGCCTTCTAGTTTTTAATATGCAACATTTACCTGCATGCCAATGGAGTTATGGTTTCGCGCGAAAGGATAGAAAGCTCCCAGCTGAGTCCAGCGAATACACAGTTCCTCCTGTGACTCCTCACTGAAGCCACAGATATCTGCTCCAACCAACGGAATGCCAAGAAGGTTAAAGGTCAAGATGCCTGGAATTGAATAACGTGTATGGTTTATAAAACACACATCAACTTACTTTAAGACAAGATGAAAATAAGATAAAACGTCTTTATTGCCACTGTATATATAAAAAAAAACACAAAAGAACACTAAACTGGAGAACCAGAAGCTGCTGCAGTCAGTGCATGCACTGTGTTCAGACTCAGAGTAGTGCGTGTACTTAAGCGACATCTAGTGGCAGAGCTACGTATTGCGGCCAGTTGTTTTATGCCTACCCTAACATAATTTTCTAAGAAAAAGGTGTGTAGGCTCAATCATCTTGTAAGATAAAACTGCTTGTGGGAAATGATGAAAACACTGAACAGGAAAAGCTCAATCTGGAGTCTGTGTCCAGTTCGTCAGTTCAGCCACAACAGAAGCACAGCAGTGCACCGAACATGCACGTCCGCATCACAGTTTCATTTCAGGTCATGATTTTCCTGGGCGCAGTATGATGGAACTTAAATGGATAATTTCAATTCTTTCTTGAATACAATCTTACATAAAATGCTTTGTAGGCAATTATTTTCAGCACAAACACACGTTTAAAATGTTTTATAAAAAGTACTGTACCAATGTGTGTGTGGAGGTATTCATTTGTGTACCTGAAGGTAGAAGGGGTTCAGATTTTATTTACCGTAGCTGTGTTACTCATTCTGTTTTGATTATTTATTTATTTATTTTGTACTAGTGCACGGTTCCACTTCTGCGGATTCGCTCTTTTGTAGTTTTCAAAGTAAAATTGAACATGAGGAAAAAAATAATAATTGTGCAGGACACACGATTGTCAACTTTAATATTACTCAAGTGATTGGGACTGTACTGGATACAGTACTGTACAGTAAAAAGTTAATGAAAAGATAAAATACTTTGGACAGGCGCTGCCATTTTGTAGTTTTCTCTCAATAAGCCTACACTGTATCCCCACTCATAACAACTATATTTCCCAGAAGCCCTGTTGTCTTCTGCTGAAATACTAAAGGGAAAGTTTTGGCCTGATGGGAAAAAGTTTGGTGCTTATTCATACAGGGACTTTGGCGCCCAGTGGATGCAGAGACCCGCACGGAACCCACCGGGAACCGGACCAGAACCGGAGAAGAACCAGACCTCCAGACTCATCAGTGAATTTGAGAGCTGCTAGCCCGCCCACGAGGACTTCCAAGCGGGAAAGCGCTACCAAAGGTCGAAAATTCTCTCTGGAGCCCACCAGGACTTTTTCATCAATATTTGGACTCAAGGGCTGCACAGAACCGGAGCAGAACCGGCAGGGTAGGTCTGCCAAACCGGAACTGAGCCGCTGTTTCAGCAGGTGAGTAAAAATTTGCAGTACTGTGCAGTTAAAATTACCAGTAGTAAGTTTAAGCCAGGGGTGCTCACACTTTTTCAGCATGCGAGCTACTTATAAAACAACCAATTCAAAATGATCTACCCAACACAAAAATGCAAAACATATAATTATCTTCAAATGTATTAAGGATTCTTTTTATGTACAATGTATGTTGATGTACCTTGCATAACTGAATAAGCCAATATTGCACAACACATAATAAATCAGGGGTCACCAACGTGGTGCCCGCAGGGACCACATGAGGTGGTGACAGCAATATAGATTTTTTTTTTAAGATGGTAGAAACTGATCCCCACCCCCCTTCTTTATAAGAATCTGGTCTTTTACTTTAATAAATGTTTAAAAAATCATTAGATTGTTTTTACTTTATAATGTCATCTCTACAAAAGCCACCTCCAGCAAATCTAAAGTGGTCCACAGGCCACCAGTTGATAACCACAGTTGTAGCAGGTTGTTATGGCTCCGGACACGTTTAATTTAGTGAACGAAGGCATAAAAATTTCTCTTTTGGTACGGAGAGATTTAATGTATACAGCGGTGCCCTGATGCATGCTCAATAATCCAGGTAGAAAAATCTAAAAAAGCTAAGTCTGGTCCTCTGGACTGAGACTGAGCTGAACTTAGCACCTCAGACTGAGGAAGTCTTTCGGACGAAAGTCTTTCGGACGAAAGACGAAACGTTTCTACAATTTTTTTGCCCTTTTTTTTTTTGAATGTCCAGAGGACCAGACTTAGCTTTTTTTAGATTTACAGCGGTGCTTTTGCTTTTATTTTACAGACTGTCCGTGAACGCACCGCGAAAGTGTGTGACGCAAACGCGTGCGCTGCGGGACAGGGAAACGTGCAGAGAACGGAGAGTAGTCAAGGAGGTTATGCTGTATGAAAAGTGTCTCGTATGATTTGAATAAAAAAGCGACGTCAACTCCCAACCAGTATGTTTCTTAAGTGTGCAGAGAAACATCACAGCGTCACTCACCCGGAACAATGCTTCGGTGGCGGCGTTTCGCTTTTGAAGTTGCTACTGGGATTTTAGTTCCTCCACCTTTCTCTTTCTCAGCTGGCTTTTCGGTGGGAAGTCGATGTCGTATTTTCCATGAACAGTCCGAAATATGATTGTTTTCGCTTAGTATGTTTTGCTGCGTTTCGCCTTTGCGCCGTTTTGACGCATAAACAATGACCTAAAGCTCGTCATCTGATTGGTTGCCGTGTATGTCAATCAAGTGACGGGATGTTTGATAGGCTGACAATTTTTTAATGTCACGCTGCGGGAAAAAAAAATAAAAAAAATAATGTCACGCTGCGATCGACCAGTAATGCCTCCGCAATCGACCGGTAGATCGCGATCGACGTTATGAGCACCTCTGGTTTAAGCGTTTAGAACATTGCAAGAGCATGGGAAGTGTTTCTAAAGTTTTAAATATATGAAAATACTAAAATATAATGTCCCTACTTTGTGGTTTTTCACTTATTACGGGGTCCAGAATGTAACCCCCGCAATAAAAGGGGGACTACTGTATCTCTAAATTGTTCATTTTATAGGTAAAGAAAATGTTTCATGAAAACCGTGGATTCATCAGCAGCTGCTTCAGCCTTCACCTTTTTTATGACTTGTTACGGTATGATCTTGTTTCAAGAGTCAGTATAACCATGTTGTCTTATTACCGGTATATGCATACTTTTCAATAGTCTGAAATAAACAAATAAATAAATAAAAAACTTTTGAGCCTTTAACCTGAGATCGAAGTGTAAAGCTCTTTCCACAGGCTCCTGTTGTCTCCCAGCCAGTGACCAGAGTACATCCCCTGGCTGGGGAAGGTGGAGCGAGAGATCACAAAAGGTCTCTTAGACAAAATCCGCTTCAGAGCGCTGAACAATAAACAAAACAAAAAAAAAAGAAGAAGAAAATAATAGCAATAAGATTTAAGGAAGTCTTTTAGTGATTTCAGTGTATTTTCTGGTGTCAGTGTATTAAAGGTCCAAACCTTGCAGTGGCTTTAGCTTCCATCAGTCCATAGAGATTATGCAGATTATAATGTGTGGATTGTTTCTGCTGTGCAGAGGCACACACTGTTTTGGATCTCAGCAAACCTCCCAGCACGCCTGAAACAAAAAGTACATCTTACCAGTCAGAGTGGATTGTTTGTTTGTTGATGTTGTTTTGTGTGTGATTTGTTTGTAGGATGCAAGTCTTCAACCTGGAGTGTAAGGTGGATTTTCAAGACTGTTTGATGGACAGCCTTTTGTTGATCCATCCAGGAAGTTTGATGGCTCGTTCATGTCCTAAAGATTAATACAAATGTCAGTGAGTGGTACAAATAAAATGTTTTGAACTCAGCATATATTTTAATTCTTTACGTACAATCCATAATCCATCAAACGGGACCTTCTCGTGGAACCTGCGCAGGTTGTCGTACCACCATTCATGCGTCACTTCATCAGAGAAATCAGGATAGGCTGTCAGACCAGGCCACACCTGACAGAAGAGAGAAAATATATTAGTTGTTCAATCACATGTTTAGGAGGCCTGGTGAACCAGAACATGAACGACTTTGAGACAATGTGAAATTCTGGATTTGACTGCAGTTAAAACAAAAACAGGTTCAGCTAAACTGCTGCAGCACTGAAGCTGAACCAGGTGTCTCGCACACTGAACCCACCGAACGTCTTACAAAACACCATGTGTCCTTCCACATACTTTATCTCGTTTTATTATCTTTAAAAAACTGCTCACTGCTCAGACATCACCATGATCCCTCCGCTCCACAAATTCCTACCAGCTCTTCCCTCCCTGGACAAAACTGTGCACCATGGCTGACAGGGCCTCTGCTTGTCGTCTGTGGAACGCTCTCCACGACCATCTCAAATACCCCCGACTACAGAAAGTTTTAAGAAAGGACTGAAGACAGTCTATGTTTTATTCTCTCTAGTTGTTTTATAGCACTTTGAGATTGTAAAATGTAAAGTGCAGTACAAATAGAATAAATTGTTGTTATTATTATTATTATTATAATACAACAGTAATTAATACTGTGCTAAAAAAATTATAACATGTTTTTGTCTCTTTCAGTCTATAAACTTAATAGTGTATCCTGGTGTACAACTACAATATACGTACTAGTGTATTAGTGTACAACTATAATATAACTAGTGTACTAGTGTGCAACTATAATATGCTAGTCAGGGTCGGATTTATGCAGGGGCTTTCAGGGGCTTGAGCCCGGGGCCCCGGAATTTTAGGGGCCCCCAGAGCCTCCGGACCCGCTCCCTAAGTTTTTTTTTGTGAACGGATAGTCTCAAACACGTTGTCTCACAAAGGAGAAAACTGTTCTTGTTAGGTTTTATGTAAAACTGGATGATTTTATCTTTTATTCGCTTCAGCGCGGCCGGTCCCCTCCCGCTGCCGGCGGGGGAGGGAGGGGGTGTGTGCGGCCGGTCCCCTCCCGCTGCCGGCGGGGGAGGGGGGGTGCGCGCAGCCGGTCCCCCACCCACCGCTGGTGATAAGGAAGAGAAAGTGGAGGTGGAGGTGAATGGAGAAATAAAAAGTGCAGGAACGGAGGCAAAGGAGCTGGTGTAGGAGAAAGCAGGGGCGGCTGTAGAAGAAATGGAGCTGGGGCCCCCCAAACCAGGTGAAGAAACAAGGGAAGAGAAAAAATGAAGTTGCTGCAAGCGTGTTGCAGGGAAGTTTGTGTTGAAGTCCAGGCAACAATAGCTATTCAGTGATTTTATTTTGTGATGGAAGCATCATATTCTAGTTTCAAACCCTAACATGTGGTTTTGTATTTAACCAGTTCAGGGTTGTTTGTAGTTTGTGACAACTGGCATATTAAAGTTGTAAGTTGTGAAAACTTACTATTCAGTCATTTTCTGCTCATCATCTGAACCAAAGCAAAACAAACAAACATATATATATATATATATATATATATATATATATATATATATATATATATATACATATATATATA
>JBBPBX010005843.1:27258-43459 GCA_038048925.1 Garcialebias charrua
ACACACACACACACACACACACACACACACACACTCCGGTATATATATATGGGCCCCCCAAGATGACTCAAGCCCAGGGGCCCCCATCCTCCTAAATCCGGCCCTGATGCTAGTGTACTACTATATTATACTAGTATACTAGTGTGCAACTTTAATATGCTAGGGTACTAGTGTGTGACTATAATATGCTAGTGTACTAGTGTAATACTATACTATACTAGTATACTAGTGTACTACTATACTATACTAGTGTACAACTATACTATACTAGTATACTAGTGTACAATAACCCTATACTAGTATACTAGTGTACTAGTGTGCAACTATAATATGCTAGTGTACTAGTGTGCAACTATAATTTGCTAGTGTACTACTACACTGTATACAACTATAATATACTAGTGTACTACTATTCTAGTATACTAGTGTACAACTATTATATTCAGTACTAGTGTACTACTATAGTATACTAGTGTACTAGCGTGCAACTATAATTTGCTAGTGTACTACTATACTGTATACAACTATAATATACTAGTGTACTACTATTCTAGTATACTAGTGTACAACTATTATATACAGTACTAGTGTACTACTATAATATACTAGTGTACTAGTGTGCAACTATAATTTGCTAGTGTACCGTACTAGTGTGCAACTATAATTTGCTAGTGTACTACTATACTGTATACAACTATAATATACTAGTGTACTACTATACTAGTGTACAACTATTATATACAGTACTAGTGTACTACTATAATATACTAGTGTACTAGTGTGCAACTATAATTTGCTAGTGTACAACTATAATTTGCTAGTGTACTAGTGTGCAACTATAATTTGCTAGTCTACTAGTGTACTACTATACTGTATACAACTATAATATAGTGTACTACTATTCTAGTATACTAGTGCACTAGTGTGCAACTATAATATGCAAGTGTACTAGTGTGCATCTATAATATACTAGTGCACTAGTGTGCAACTATAATATGCAAGTGTACTAGTGTGCAACTATAATATGCAAGTGTACTAGTGTGCAACTATAATATACTAGTGTACTAGTGTGCAACTATAATATGCTAGTGTACTAGTGTGCAACTATAATATACTAGTGTACTAGTGTGCAACTATAATATGCTAGTGTACTAGTGTGCATCTATAATATACTAGTGTACTAGTGTGCATCTATAATATGCTAGTGTACTAGTGTGCAACTATAATATGCAAGTGTACTAGTGTGCATCTATAATATACTAGTGCACTAGTGTGCAACTATAATATGCAAGTGTACTAGTGTGCAACTATAATATACTAGTGCACTAGTGTGCAACTATAATATACTAGTGTACTAGTGTGCAACTATAATATACTAGTGTACTAGTGTGCATCTATAATATACTAGTGCACTAGTGTGCAACTATAATATGCAAGTGTACTAGTGTGCAACTATAATATACTAGTGTACTAGTGTGCAACTATAATATACCAGTGTACTAGTGTGCAACTATAATATACTAGTGTACTAGTGTGCAACTATAATATACTAGTGTACTAGTGTGCAACTATAATATACTAGTGTACTAGTGTGCAACTATAATATGCTAGTGTACTAGTGTGCAACTATACTGTATACAACTATAATATACTAGTGTACTACTATTCTAGTATACTAGTGTACAACTATTATATGCAGTACTAGTGTACAACAATAATATACTAGTGTACTAGTGTGCAACTATAATTTGCTAGTGTACTAGTGTACTACTATGTATACAACTATAATATACTAGTGTACTACTATTCTAGTATACTAGTGTACAACTATTATATACAGTACTAGTGTACAACAATAATATACTAGTGTACTAGTGTGCAACTATAATTTGCTAGCCTGGTTAAAACCAGACCCTTGTCCTTCATTTCGCTTCGTACTAGGGTCTGGGACTTCTCCCATAGACAAGGATTTCTCCGGTAGATTTTTGACCGGACCAATCAGAGAACAGAAGGCGGAGTTTTGAACGACGTCGACTGACGTCGTCAGTTAAAATGGCTGCCGCCACGAAGGAATTTTCAAGAAAACAAGGTAAAAAACTATTATTTCTTTGCTGAGAAAAAATATATTTCTTAGCTGACGTTATATCAGAAGTGTTCCTGAGCTTAACAGTTCCTAAATCAATTCACGAAATGGTCAAATCTGCTGGATTTAAATTGTTTCGGTTTGACATTTTCCAAACAGCCTCGGGTGCGCTACGAAAATAAATGATAAAAAATCGAATTTTATCTCAAATGTTTCATCCAGGCCAACAGTCAGTAAATTAGAGCCATATAATTACACACTGGTAGCAGAAAAAATATCCACCGAGTGGTTTCTGAGCTATTTATCTGAATAGCCTGGACCTCGCCAGGCTAAACTAACAAAACTCCGCCTTCTGTTCTCTGATTGGTCCGGTCAAAAATCTACCGGAGAAATCCTTGTCTATGAGAGAAGTCCCAGACCCTAGTACAGAAGCGAAGTGAAGGACAAGGGTCTGGTTTTAACCAGGCTAATAATTTGCTAGTGTACTAGTGTGCAACTATAATTTGCTAGTGTACTAGTGTACAACTATAATTTGCTAGTGTACTACTATACTGTATACAACTATAATATACTAGTGTACTAGTGTGCAACTATAATTTGCTAATGTACTAGTGTACTACTATACTGTATAAAACTATAATATACTAGTGTACTACTATTCTAGTATACTAGTGTACAACTATTATATACAGTACTAGTGTACTACTATACTATACCGTACTAGTGTAAACAATTACAGTCTGACTCTCTCTCAAATCTGGAGTTCGGTCACACACGCAAGTTGCACATGTCTGTACGATGACGATGACGCTCCAAATACATAAACATTTAATACAAAGTTAGATGATTTTAGATACTAAAGTCCTGGGAGGGTTGGGGTGCAGTGCTCTCACCTGCAGTCAAGTTAGGAACAAGGCGCACATTCACCACGTATCAGACAGCACGAGTCGCCCTGCTCTGCTCTGATTGGGTCAAACTGTGGTCCTGGTTCTCTTTATTTATTGAAAGCAGCATCAGTTTAATACCTGTATGTTAGACTGGATGGCTGTTAAAGCCCACAACACACATTTTGCCCCCTTTCATTTTTACAGATGACAAACGTGTCATGGACACAGAGAACTTTAATGCATGTCTATTTCACTTGGTTGTTCATCTGACAACCTCAAAGCAAGAGCTAGTTGTCCGAAATGAAAACAAGTTGTCTCAGACAACTGGAAACCTCTTATGTCAACCCCTGCACTTCTTGTATACAGTATAAGCTCCAGTAAAGCACTAAATAATGGTCTGAATGTATACAGGGAGTCCTCGACTTACGAACGAGTTCCGGACCTAAGGACCGTTCGTAACCCGATTTTGACGTAAGTCGGAACCCATAGCACGTACGTTCGTAAGTCCGGATTTTCGTTCGTAAGTCAGAAAATGTATGCTAGCCCTGCGCCAAACACCCGTTTTTCAACACAAACGTACATACTGGTTCATAAACATGCACAGAACTTTGTTTACAAACGGTTAGCTAACACACTTTCATCTAAAAACACCTAAAACATACCAGTTTTGTATTTAATGTACAACTGTACTGTTCGTAAGTCCGTTCGTAAGTCCGAGTTGCCGTAAGTCAAGGGCGATGTAAGTCGAGGACTCCCTGGACATTTGAACTTATCAGTGTCTGTGGCTAACAGTTTAGTGCAGGGCTATTCAACTGGCGGCTCAGGGGCCAAATCAGGCCCACGGGTGAACTCAGTTCAGCCCACCAATGGGTTCATTTTTAAATAAAACTAGATTTTAAAACATAAAACAACCTTCCTTAATACCCTGATGCATGCTCAATAATCCAGGTAGAAAAATCTAAAAAAGCTAAGTCTGGTCCTCTGGACATTCAAAAAAACAAAACAAAACAAAGCAAAAAAAACCTGTAGAAACGTTTCGTTTTTCGTCCGAAAGGAAGTCTTTCGGACGAAAGACGAAACGTTTCTACAGGGTTTTTTTGCTTTGTTTTGTTTTTTTGAATGTCCAGAGGACCAGACTTAGCTTTTTTAGAGAACTTTCCTTAATGACAATAACTGCTGGATGTCTAGCCCCTGAGCTCTTGGCTTTCAGTAACTGTGCCCCCCTGAGCAATTTAGTTGAAAAGCCTTGTTTATTACATATTTATGAAGCAATACTTAATATTTTTACCAAATCGCTTCTGTTATTTCATTCCATTCAATCTAACCTCTGAAACACAAAATCAAAAATTTCAGCTTTAAACTCCATCTGAAATAAAGCTGCCCTTTAGCTTCTTTTTGTTTTTTTTGCCTCCAAGAAACAGAAGAAAACAGGTGAATGTGAAATCCCTCCTCACAGAAAGAAAAAAAATTCCCGCTCATGTTAAACTGAAACTTGTCTCACCCTTCCGATAAGGGGTTTCCCCTTGAAGTCTTTGATAAAAACGTCTCTCTTCAGTCCCTCATCGAAAGGCCAGTACGAGCCCTCGGGTTGTGTGCTGCTGATCCCCGGGTCCTGCAGCCGCACGAGGAAAACCCGTTAAGACAAGTGCATCAAATGAAACACAAAACGCGTGGTAGGAGATACAAACTTCTGTGTACCACGATTATGACGTAGGTCTGGTTGTGAGCGTGCAGGTCTCTAACAAGGTCCGGAAGCGTGTCAAACTTTGTTTGATCAAACGTGAAGACCTTGGCATGGTCCATGTAGTCAATGTCATTCCACTGGACATCCTGAAACCAAACAAATGCTCTGTTAAAACAGAGGTTATCACAAACTTACACTGTGGTCGACATCTTTGTTTAAATCCACATGAAAGGTGGAAACTTTTAAGTTGGCACATATAAGTTCTCTGACTCCAACAGACCTCTGTGCAGCCTTCACCACTCTCTGTACTGTATAGCTTTTCTTTCTGCAGCTGTGCAGCCTCCATGCCACACGGTGGTATAGGTGTATATATATATATATATATATATATATATACGGTATAGGTGTATACAGCTGACCCTGGGCTGCCACCTTACCGTGGTGGAGGGGTTTGAGTGTCCCAATGATCCTAGGAGCTATGCTGTCAGGGGCTTCATGCCCCTAGTAGGGTCACCCAAGGCAGACAGGTCCTAGGTGAGGGACCAGACAAAGTGCAGCCCAAAGACCCCTTATGATGAGTACAATTAATGGATACAATGTTCCCTCGCCCGGACGCGGGTCACCGGGGCCCCACTCTGGAGCCAGGCCCGGAGGTGGGGCACGTTGGCGAGCGCCTGGTGGCCGGGCTTTTACCCATGGAGCTCGGCCGGGCACAGCCCGAAGAGGAGACGTGGGTCCCCCTTCCCATGGGCTCACCACCTATGGGAGGGGCCAAAGGGGTCGGGTGCAATGTGGGATGGGTGGTGGCCGAGGGCGGGGACCCTGGCGGTCTGATCCTCGGCTACAGAAGCTGGCCATTGGGACATGGAATGTCACCTCTCTGGTGGGGAAGGAGCCTGAGCTAGTGTGTGAGGTTGAGAGGTTCCGGCTAGAAATAGTCGGACTCACCTCAACACATGGCTCTGGCTCTGGAACCAGTTTCCTTGAGAGGGGTTGGACACTCTTCCACTCTGGAGTTGCCCCTGGTGAGAGGCGCCGAGCAGGAGTGGGCATACTTGTTGCCCCCCATCTTGGTGCCTGTACGTTAATGGCAGCGCAGATTACCCACCCTTTTTGGAGTCCTTGGAGGGGGTATTGGAGAGTGCGCCTCCTGGGGACTCCCTTGTTCTACTGGGGGACTTCAACGCTCACGTGGGCAATGACAGTGAGACCTGGAGGGGTGTGGTTGGGAGGAACGGCCCCCCTGATCTGAACCAGAGTGGTGTTCTGTTATTGGACTTCTGTGCTCGTCATGGATTGTCCATAACGAACACCATGTTTAAGCATAAGGGTGTCCATATGTGCTCTTGGCACCAGGACACCCTAGGTCGCAGTTCGATGATCGACTTTGTTGTCGTCTCATCTGATCTGCGGCCGCATGTCCTGGACACTCGGGTGAAGAGAGGGGCGGAGCTGTCAACTGACCACTACCTGGTGGTGAGTTGGCTCCGATGGTGGGGGAGGATGCCGGTCAGACCTGGCAGACCCAAACGTATTGTGAGGGTCTGCTGGGAACGTCTGGCAGAGTCTCCCGTAAGACGGAGCTTTAACTCCCACCTCCGGGAGAGCTTTGAACACGTTCCGAGGGAGGCGGGGGACATTGAGTCCGAGTGGGCCATGTTCCGCGCCTCTATTGTCGAGGCAGCTTATCAGAGTTGTGGCCGCAAGGTTGTTGGTGCCTGTCGTGGTGGCAACCCTCGAACCCGGTGGTGGACACCGGCGGTGAGGGATGCTGTCAAGCTGAAGAAGGAGTCCTATTGGGCCTTTTTGGCCTGTGGGACCCCGGAAGCAGCAGATAGGTACCGACAGTCCAAGCGGCATGCGGCTCGGGTGGTTGCTGAGGCAAAAACTCGGGCGTGGGAGGAGTTCGGAGAGGCCATGGAGAATGACTTCCGTACGGCTTCGAGGCGATTCTGGTCCACCATCCGGCGTCTCAGGGGGGGAAAGCGGTACGCGACCAACACCATTTATGGTGGGGATGGCGTGCTGTTGACCTCAACTCGGGATGTTGTGAGTCGGTGGGCGGAATACTTCGAAGACCTCCTCAATCCTACTGGCACGTCTTCCACTGAGGAAGCGGAGCCTGGGGACTTTGGGTCGGGCTCTCCAATCTCTGGTGCTGAGGTCGCCGAGGTGGTTAAAAAGCTCCGCGGTGGCAGGGCTCCGGGGGTGGATGAGATTCGTCCTGAGTTCCTTAGGGCTCTGGATGTTGTGGGGTTGTGTTGGCTTACGCGACTCTGCAATATCGCGTGGACATCGGGGGCAGTTCCCTTGGATTGGCAGACTGGGGTGGTGGTTCCCCTATTCAAAAAGGGGGACCGTAGGGTGTGTTCCAACTATAGGGGGATCACACTCTTAAGCCTCCCTGGTAAGGTCTATTCAGGGGTTCTGGAGAGGAGGGTCCGTCGGATAGTCGAACCTCGGATTCAGGAGGAGCAGTGTGGTTTTCGTGCTGGTCGTGGAACACTGGACCAGCTCTACACCCTCAGCAGGGTCCTGGAGGGTGCGTGGGAGTTTGCCCAACCAGTTTACATGTGCTTTGTGGACTTGGAAAAGGCATTCGACCGCGTCCCTCGGGGGGTTCTGTGGGGGGTACTCCGGGAGTATGGGGTACCAGGCCCATTGATATGGGCTGTTAGGTCCCTGTACGACCGGTGTCAGAGCTTGGTCCGCATTGCCGGCAGTAAGTCAGGCTCGTTTCCAGTGAGAGTTGGACTCCGCCAAGGTTGCCCTTTGTCACCGATTCTGTTCATAACTTTTATGGACAGAATTTCTAGGCGCAGCCAAGGTGTTGAGAGGATCCGTTTTGGTGGCCTTAGAATCGCTTCTCTGTTTTTTGCAGATGATGTGGTCCTATTGGCTTCATCAGAGTCAGAGTCAGAGAGTCAGAGAGTCTTTATTGTCATTTGCACCGCATGTGGTACATGAGATGAAAACGAGATTATGTACACGAGGTCCCAGTTACATCCAACAACAAATGAAAGAGAAAAACAGTAATAACATCGAGAACTAACTAAGAAAAACATCAACTAGTAATACACTAAGCCTAATATAGTGGGAATAAACAGCAGCACGAACATGAGTTTGTATGAGCAGATGGTCACAGATGGTCACAGATGAACACAGCAACAAGAAAACATATCAGCATCACCATGATGTGATATTTTGCAGTGTTTATTTTAATTTTATTTTTATTTATTCATGAGTCTAACAGCCTCAGGGTAGAAGCTGTTCCTCAGTCTAGTGGTTCTACACTTGATGCTCCTCAACCTCCGTCCTGAGGGGAGTGGGGCAAAGAGTGAGTGTGCTGGATGAGTGAGGTCTTTCATGATACAGGTGGCTCTTTTCCTGCATCTAGAGGTGTAAATGTCTGTGATGGTGGGGAGACTGACTCCAACAGACTTCTGTGCAGCCTTCACCACTCTCTGCAGAGCTTTTCTTTCTTCAACTGTGCAGCCTCCATGCCACACGTTGATGCTGGAGCACAGGATGCTCTCCACTGCACACCTGTAGAACGAGGTGAGAACTGGGCTGCTCAGGCCGGCTCGTCTCAGCCGTCTGAGGAAGTAGAGTCTCTGATGACCTTTCTTGATCAGGCTGGTGGTGTTGTTGCTCCAGCTGAGGTTATCATTCAAGTGTACACCCAGGTATTTGTAGCTGGAGACCACTTCCACTGCAGACCCACCTATTATCAGTGGGGCATGGGTGTGTTTGTTCCTTCTGAAGTCCACAATCATCTCCTTTGTCTTCTTCACATTCATGTGAAGATTGTTCTCTTTGCACCAGCTCTCCAGATGTTCCACCTCCTGTCTGTAGCTGGACTCATCATTGTTTGTGATGCATCCCACCACCGCTGTATCATCTGCAAACTTAACAATATGACAGCCTGGAAGTGTGGCTGTACAATCATATGTGAGCAGAGTGAACAGAAGGGGGCTCAGCACACATCCCTGAGGAGAGCCAGTGCTGAGGGTTATGGTGGAGGAGGAGAAGTTGTGGATCTTCACGGACTGTGGTCTGTCTGTTAAGAAGTCTAGTATCCAGTTACAAATAGAGGGGCTTAGTCCAAGTGTAGATAGTTTGTCTATCAGAGTTTGGGGGATCATGGTGTTGAAGGCAGATGTGAAGTCCACAAAGAGCAGACGCACGTATGAGTCCTTCTGATCCAGGTGGGTGAGAGCAGTGTGGACCACGGAAGAAATGGCGTCCTCTGTTGATCGGTTCTCACGGTATGCGTATTGATGAGGGTCCTCGTTGATGTTGACGGTTGCCTTGATGTGGGACATGACCAGTTTCTCAAAACATTTAGCGACTATCGGGGTGAGGGCCACCGGTCTATAGTCATTCAGACCAGTCACTGTGGAGCTCTTTGGGACTGGGATGATGGTCGCGGTCTTCAGGCAGGTGGGAACTGACTCCAGTGCAAGTGAGGTGGTGAAGATGTCAGCCAGCACCTCACAGAGCTGGTCCGCACATTCCTTCAGAACTTTCCCTGGGATGTTGTCTGGTCCGGTTGCTTTATGAGGATTAATCTTTCTGAGACTGCCTCTCACTTCTGCTGCGGACACCCTGAGATGCTCTTCATCTGGTGATGAGGTGAGTCTGGTGCTAGCAGGTCTGTTTGGATCATCAAAACGTGCATAAAACTTATTGAGGGCATCAGGCAGAGATGGGTCCCTGGGGCATTGTTTGTTTTTGCCTTTGTAATCTGTTATGCATTTAATACCCTTCCACATGCTCCGTGGGTCTTGTGAGGTGAACTGTCCCTCGATCCTCTGTGCATACGTGGCCTTGGCCTTCTTAATGCCATCCTTCAGTTCATTCCTGCTCTTTCTCAGTTCCACTTTATCTCCTGACTTGAATGCAGTGTCTCTGGCTGCTAGCAAGGCGTGAACTTCTTTATTTAACCAGGGTTTCCGGTTCGGGTAGGATTTCACATATTTTTTTATGGATACATTTTCAGAGCATGTACTGATGTAACCCAGGACTGAGGAAGCGTACAATTCCATGTCCACTGAACTACCATCAGTGGCTGCTTCTCTGAAAACAGACCAGTTTGTCCTCTCAAAACAGTCTCTCAACATGGGGGAACTATCTTGAGGCCAGATTGTTATTTCTCTTTGTTCCGGCTTCCGGCGCCTGAGTGGAGGGAGTTCTCTTGGCGCCAGAATCAGAGAGTCGTGGTCTGAAGATCCGAGCGCTGGGCGTGTCTTCGCTGTGTATGCCCCCTTTACATTTGTGAAGACTTGGTCGAGTGTTTTATCTCCTCTCGTGGCTGCGAAGACGTTCTTATTGAAGGCTGGGAGGGACACCTGGAGATCCACGTGATTGACGTCCCCGCAAACAATGAAAAGCCCCTCAGGATATTTACATTCCAGCGAGGTGAGTAAGTCGTGAATCTCTCTCTGGGCGTCGTTAGCATTAGCATCGGGTGCTATGTAAATAACGCTGATTACGATCACTGAATAGTCACGTGGCATATAATGCGGCCTACATCTTATTGTGATCAACTCCACGGCAGCTGAACAAGCTCTTTTTATCAGATCGTGATCTACAGCTTTCACTGAGCGGTTTGCAGCCGAGTGTGATGCGACCGGGATGAGGATCAGTTCCTCCAAATCCGAGGCCATGGTCTTGAGCCGGAAAAGGGTAGCATGCCCTCTCCGGGTCGGGGAGGAGGTCCTGCCCCAAGTGGAGGAGTTTAAGTATCTCGGGGTCTTGTTCACGAATGAGGGAAAACTGGAGCGTGAGATCGATAGGCGGATAGGTGCAGCGTCCGCAGTGAAGCGGGCGCTGTACCGGTCTGTCGTGGTGAAGAGAGAGCTGAGTCGAAAGGCAAAGCTCTCAATTTACCGATCGATCTACGTTCCCACCCTCATCTATGGTCATGAGCTTTGGGTTGTGACCGAAAGAACGAGATCTCGGATACAAGCGGCTGAAATGAGTTTTCTCCGCAGGGTGTCTGGACTCTCCCTTAGAGATAGGGTGAGAAGCTCAGTCATCCGGGAGGGACTCGGAGTAGAGCCGCTGCTTCTCCACATCGAGAGGAGCCAGTTGAGGTGGCTCGGGCATCTGGTTAGGATGCCTCCTGGACGCCTCCCTGGTGAGGTGTTCCGGGCATGTCCCACCGGGAGGAGACCCAGAGGAAGACCCAGGACACGCTGGAGGGACTATGTTTCTCGGCTGGCCTGGGAACGCCTTGGGATTCCCCCGGAGGAGCTGCTCCAAGTGGCTGGGGAGAGGGAAGTCTGGGCCTCCCTACTTAGGCTGCTACCCCCGCGACCCGACCCCGGATAAGCGGAAGAAAATGGATGGATGGATGTATGGAATGATGATGAAATGTTTAAACTAAGGAAGCGTTGCAATTTATGATGCTCCTGTGGCAGACATTTGCAGCAGAGCTAAAAGCTCGGTCCACATTTCCAGGTTGACTCAGCGGTGAAGCGGCACGTCAGCGGTGGATGACGCGTTACGTCGGCGGTGACGTAGGTGCGACCTATTTATGGATTTTTTCCAATTTATTGGTAATAATTGGACAATGCGACCTATACTCCGGAAAATACGGTAGTTTGTGCTAGATGAGTCCATGTGGAAAGAAAAAAAAAATCACCTGAGGTATCCCATAATTCCTCATCTTCTTAACAACTTCCCAGGTAGAATTACTGCTGTCATAGCCCCAGCGACACAGGTGGTACCCTAAGCCCCAGTAAATGGGCATGTGTGGGTGTCCTGGAAAAAACAACAACAGAAGGATGAAGAACAAACTGTTATCTCAATAAATAATTAATAATTGATGTGACAGATGTTGTTTAACTATTGTTCCTAACTACTGAGTTATAAAGCAATATTAATTGTGCTGCTACATGCATTCACTCAGCGCACTCTCACTGACCTATAACGTCCACAAACTGTTCAACCACTGAACTGGGATCAGGACCGAGAAAAACATAAAAGTCAAGGATTCCACCAATAGCGCGCCAGGTGAGGGCCGGGCTGGGCTGGAGGACCACATCTTAATAAAGAAAAAAGATAAAAGTGAACACAGTGGACAAGCTAATAAGTTTAGTTACACGTCTATTGCAAAAATGAATGGAAAGAACAGTGCTTTAAGAATAAATATGAATACAATGTACATTTCAGTTTTATTTTTAAGACAGACCAGGCAAAAACAATCTGGTTTATGCTTCATAAGTTCACCCTAAACATTGGACTCTTGGTGCTCCAGTTACTCACAGGAAAGTGCACTTAAAACTTCTGCTTTTCTTTGATTTCCTACTTTTGTCAGCAGTTTCAATCTGAAGGATTGTAAAATACTGAAAATATGAACCCCGAGTTCTTAACCAGTTGCTGATGTGCATTATTAGCAGCAGTGTTTTTTGTATTTCAGCCCACATTTAGACTTGAAACCAGACGATCATCAGACTGACCCATTGCGTTACTGTTCAGCAGGAAGAAGCCGTGTGCGTTCCCTCCTTCTTCCATTGCAAGATAAAATGGGTGGACCCCGTACAGGTTTGCCCGTTCCTGTATGGCAGAAAAAAAATACAACTCTAAACGCTCTAAAAGATCACAGAATATCATGATTTCAGCTCCCTGCCTCCGGCTGGACTCTCGGCCACGCTCACTTCTCCGCTCAGCATGAAGATCAGCTGATCAGCTGCAGGAGGAAGCTTCTCCCACAACTGTGGGTCGCACACAGGTGCTGAATAATTTTAAATGATTTATTTTAAATAAAAAAATCCATGCGGATCGTGCGGCTCATCCATCAATCAGCCATTTGTGTGTCATGTCCAATCTTACTTTGAAAAACCGTGATAGAGCGAGTCCGTGAAAAACGAACCGCGAAGTAGCGATGGACTACATCTTGTTTCCTTTAATGACATTTTATGAACGATAATAAATATTTCCAGTCAAGTCAGAAGCAATAAAAGCCACGAACTGAGTGGTAAATCAATTAAATAAACCAAGAAGATTTTTCACGAGAAGCTTTTGTAGATTTTCTTATGACTCAACATGAATTTTCCAGCATTGACAATGAAACTCAGCCAAATCCCAATAACTTTAAACTGGACTTTTACCCCCCTTTTTTAAACAATGTTTAACAAAACAAATTATCTCTGCTTTGTGGACTGTAGATACCGCTGCTGCTACAACAGGGCAAAAAGTGTTAACGAGAACAATGAATACAATGATTACCATTGGGGGGACATCTCTGGCCCACATGGTGAGGGTTTTCCAGTGGACATCATGCAAAAAGGTGGAACGGTGCTCTCCCAGGCCGTAAATGAACTGAGTGGGCAGAGAGGTGGAAAACTGAAGGAACTGATCCGCATAAATGAGAGGAGCCACTGTGGTGTTCAGACTAAAAACAAGAAGAGCAGAGGACTTGAATTATTTATACAATTTTGTGTAATTTATATATGAAAAATTAATTTAAAGGCTAGTACCGTATTTTTCGGACTATAGGTCGCACCAGAGTATAGGTCGCATTGTCCAATTATTGCCAAAGAATTGGAAAAATCCATATACTGTATAGGTTGCACCTGAATATAGGTCGCACCTACGTCAAAATGTGGACCGTGTTTAGCTCTGCTGCAAATGTCTCTTCCACAGGAGCGCACAGCAAGGCTTTTGCTGCCCACTGCCCCACCTGGTGGTGGATGGGTTAAATGCAGAGACTAATTTCGTCTTGTATGGAAACATACACAGATGACAAATGTGACATTATTATTATTATTATTATTATTATTATTATTATTTTAAGAAGATTAACACTTAAAAACAATTATTTGTTTGATAAAAATTATAGCAAATATGTGTCTGAGCTGAACTTTTCTTTAATAAATGAATAATTTTAGCAGGATAAACACCTAAAAATATATATTTGTTAGCTGACATTATTGTAAGAGTGTGTCTCAGTTTAATTTTTGTTAATAAATGATTACAAATAAGCATATTTTATAAAAAGCCATATATAGGTCGCACCTGACTATAGGTCGCAGGCCATGAAAAAATGATAAAAAGCTGTGACCTATAGTTCGGAAAATACGGTACATAGTCGATCCACTCCACTGAAATGTAAAACCAGCTGCACTAAGGTAACATTAGTCTAAAATAGTGCTCTCTAACATTTTTTTAACTTAAGAGTCCCTCTTCTTGTATCAACAGAGAGCTAACTCCAGTACATATATTTCCTAAGCTTTGCATCAACTAATTCAAAGTTTCTCATTGGAGTCAAACTCACAGCACGACTCCTGTAGATCTCCTCCTCACGATGAGACCAAACGGATGCTTTGAAAACTCTACGATGTACTCCGTGTTTTTGGCCTTCTTGGTAGAGGTAGGGACAGAGATCGGAACCTCAAACCGTGGACTAGAGGGGTCAGTTATCTGTATTGAGAACAGTTTTGAGAAAAAGTATATGCTGGAGAGAATTTATAATTCATAGCATATGTTGTGGAAAAGCAATCATCTGCTCCACAAAGAAACAAAAACCATTTAATTTACTTAAAAAAAAAACTGCCACAGAGAATAAGGTATAAGGGCACAGCTTAATCTTTGAACTCCTTTTGCAACCTCTTTTACTTTGTAAGTAAATTATCACTAAGCAAACGTTTGTGTGATAAAGATGATGAGCAATCAATGAATATCCTGTTCTTACAACACATTGAAAGTTAGTGCAACACAAGCTGGGAACAAAGTTTACACTGATTAGGAGTCTTGTGAAATAGGGTCATTACGCTGGTATCACATTGTCACTACAAAGTATCCATCCACCCATTATCTTTACCCGATTCATCCTTTCCAGGTTGCAGGGGTCACTGGTGCTCATTTCCAATAGTCAGACCTCCAATCCATCACAGGGACAGATAGAGACAAATGATTTGTCAAGTGACCTTGTAAGCAGAATTAATGGCCTTTGAGGTAATCTCTGTTGAGAAGTATTAGGGAAATTAAATAATCTGTTTGAAGAGTTCCAGTCAGGTTTTAGAGCTCACCACAGCACTGAATCTGCACTGGTGAATGTTACTAATGATATTCTCATGGCCTATGGCAATGAACAGGTGTCTACACATGTCCTGTTAGACCTCAGTGCTACATTTGATCACAATATTTTACTACAGACTTGAATTCATTCAAGCCCATCATCATTCGTGCCCATCCGCTCACACAGACTCATGTTCGTGCTGTTGTTTGGAATGATGTTTTTCTATTACATTAGTGCTTAGTGTATTTTTTTAGTTGATGTTTTTCTTAGTCATATCTTAGATGTTATTACTGTTCTTCTTTTACATTTTATTGTTGGATGTAACTGGGACCCTGTGTACATAATCTCGTTTCATCACATGTACCACATGTGGTGCGAATGACAATAAAGATTCTCTGTCTCTCTGTCTCTGAATATGATATTGGGATTACAGGAACGTGTCTAAATTGGTTTAAATAATATCTACCTGATAGATTCCAATTTGTAAATGTAAATAATGAATCTTCATCATACACCAAAGTTAGTCATGGAGTTTCTCAAGGTTCAGTGCTTGGACCAATACTCTTTACCTTGTATATGCTTCCATTAGATAAAGTTATTCAACAACATGAGATAATTTTTCATTGTTATGCTGATGATATAGTTATATTTGTCCATGAAACCCAATGAATCCAATCAGCTACTTAGACTACAAGCATGTCTTAAAGACATAAAAAGGTAGATGACCCTAAATGTTCTGTTTTTGAACACAGGCAAGACTGAGGTTTTAGTTTTGGGACCTAAGCATCTTAGGAATACGCTTTTCAGTCTTTCACCCTCCTTCAATGGCATTAATCTGACCTCCAGCTCTAATGTTAAAAATCTTGGTGTTATTTTTGATAAGGATATGTATTTTATCCCTCACATTTAAAACAATACTAGAACCGCCTTCTTCCACCTGCGTAATGTCACTAAAATTAGAAACATCTTGTCTAAAAATTATGCAGAAAAACTGGTTCATATGTTCATTTGTCACGTCTAGACTGGACTATTGCAATGGTTTATTATCTGGGTGTCCAAAAACTTCTTTAAAAAGTCTTCAGTTGATCCAAAATGCTGCTGCCAGAGTCTTAACTGGAGTTAGTGGGAGAGATCACATCTCTCCAGTTTTAGCTTCTCTCCATTGGCTCCCTCTCAAATCCAGAATTGAATTCTAAATATTACTTATACTGTAACCTACAAAGCCCTCAACAACACAGCTCCATCTCATATTGCAGATCTTATTGTTCCATATTTTCCTAACAGAGCACTTCACTCTCAGACTGCAGGCTTACTCGCGGTGTTTCCAAAAGCAGAATGGGAGGAAGATCTTTCAGTTATCAGGCTTCTCTCTTGTGGAACCAACTTCCAGTTTCTGTCTGTGAGGCTGACACATTGTTCAGTTTTAAAACTGGGATTAAAACTTTCCTTTTAATTAGGGTTGGTTTATGCTGCCATAGGCTTAGACTACTGGAGGACAAATTAACCTAATTTTCTTAAAT